>JXSR01S005289.1:43134-57445 GCA_000969725.1 Ophiothrix spiculata | reverse complement strand
CAATCATAAAATCAAGATAACTGATTGAACATTGCACTCGAGTTTCTAAACAATATTCTCGATCGGAATAATCCGCTGCATAAAACTGCAATGAGCAAAATAAACATTTAATCCAGTGGTTCCAAATGCAATTTTTCTTATTATTTGAGAAATATTGAGTATGGAGTGTTACTTGTTACCAATTTTCTTTAGACGAACTAGAAAGTAAATTTTGAAAACCTAAATTCATGGTCAACATTTGACCATCTTAAAAACAGTTACTATAATTCGGAAGTAACTGATTTTATCTTCTCTTTCAATTATCATCCGTTAGAATCATGACCATTCCATTATATGACAATTTTCTGCTTGGCGAACCAGATTATATTCAAATTACTTAAGATTCGTTGCATAATTTTTCTTTTTATAACAATGTGGTGTTCAATGTTAGGCTAAGGATATCGTGGGCACACGCGTGACTAAAATGATTCTAAAATATTTAGAAATCGTAGATATCTATCATTGAACTTAAAGGGAAATAAAAATATTTCGTACAAATTATTATCTTTGACAAATCCTATATATCGTGTGTATGAAAATAATAAATTTTAAAGGCCCTAAATACCGTATTCAATTTGAACACATCATGACATGGTCGACTTGAAATAAAACAGGACTTGACATACCACGAAAGAGCTTCCCATTGACTTACTGAACAAAATGGCTTCCTACAAACATCCGAAAACTCAATAATAAAGCAACTGGTTGCTTCAACATTGCCTTTTCTCAATTGATTATGATCTCTTCTAACACAAAATGATGATAAAAGTACACCATCAAGGCAAAATGTTCAAGATAATGGAAAAACCGACAGCCGAATTTTGAATAACCAGAATCAGACGTAAATTAAGGAAAACCCTTTAAAATTTACCAAAGTAATGTGGAGATCCAAAATGGCATCAGAGTACCTTTAAATAAACCTAACTCTATAATTAGAACAAAATATTGACCAAACATATTGGCGTTCCATACGTTTGAGGTCCTCATTAAGGAGAGGGCAGTCAATTTTACCGATTCTGGAAATGCCGGGATTCCTTTGCTGACAACATGTGCAAGAATCAGTGATATGATGTTTTTTTTTATTAATTACAACCTTTTTCATTTCTCTCTATATAAATGTTCATTTTTGAAATTATTTAAATCGGAAGGTTTACTATCAGAAAAAAATAAGATACCGTTTCAAACGTGTACTAACTGGACGGCTATTATTGAACATCAAATCATAACCCATCCTTCTTGGCTCATTTGTTTATCATATTATGTACCATTTCCGAAAAGCATTTTATCATCAACATGACAAAAAAAATCACATATTTGTGATTATTTCAAGTACAATTAAAGGACGCTGAGATCTAAACAGCCTTCAAGACAATGAAGATTGGACATAATAGGAAAGCGTTGAACACATTTCAAGGAGAAGGAAATAATAAAAGTTGGCAAAATACTAGTATTCTTTCGGAATAAGTAAAATATTAATCTTGAGCATTGTTTTGTTTGCTGATATTTCTTAAGGTCGGTCGAATTTGATTGCTAACTAACTATATAAACATAACGTGTCTTTATTGGCTTATGTGTTTGTTATTTATTTGTTTATTTTATTTATTTAGTCAGTTAGTTAGTTAGTTATTTGTTACTTATTGATCAATTAATTTTAACCAATTACTGATAAACCAATAAATTGTGAATTATTCAATTGAGTTATATACCGCATTTAATTTTATATATTATTCATATATTTTTATGAGTAAATATAAGGCAAAAACGTATCAAAAAGAGAAAACAGGAATACACAAACAATCAACAAAATAAAATTCAGGAAAGGCATAGAACGAAATAGCCAAAAAATGCAGTAATATCGACTTTTCAGATTTCTTTACGGTGCAGTACTGTTACGGTGTACCAAAATAAATCTCATACTGGCGCACGTACGATGAGATTAAGAGCACAAGTTTTAAAAATCATTTAATATGGCTATTCAAGTATTTTTTTTGCGTTAGATACCCCCCAAAGACGTTTAAGTTACGACATTAGCATGAACTTTGAGATGAATTTACATAGTTACATATTATTGTCATATACTATATTGTAGCCCTTGTAGGGAAGTTTCAAAAAATGCGCAAAATTTCGGCCTGGTTGTCATGGTAACCGCATGATTGGCTGAACACTTAAACGATCATAACTAAAAAACTAAAAATACCCTTGATACCTTACTTGGGTAGAAGGTGTAGGATATGAACACGCAGGGCACTGTGAAACCAGATTGTTCATACAGTTGCCATGACAACCGGTAACTGACCAATCAGGTAATTTTGCTTTATAATTCAAAACTGGAAACATTTTTTTCAAAAAGCGGCTTCATACTGCCCTCCGCCTATGTCTCATATGTGTTTTAAATTTCGTACAAAACCAAGATTTTGGTGTTGAGTTACGACTGTTCAAAAATCGCAAGTTAGCGCTTTTTCTACTTTTGAGATATAAGCCTTCGAACATTGACAAAAACGAAATTTGAAAAAAAAAAATCGATACTTAGTTTCTAAGTAACAATAAGACTATGAAAGATAATAAATTTACACTCATTTTAAAACAATTTTGGTCAAAATCGGATTTAATTTAGCGGAGTTATAGATTAAAAAAAACCCAAATGTATAGGAAAAGCATCCGTTCTCAAAATTGACATAACTTCGGAATCGAATGTCCGTTTGAACTCAAATAAGAAATATTATGAAGTAAAGATTCTGTAGTTTTTCTTTGTGATAATATCTTATTTTTTCATCTAAACGAATTGGTTGGTCAATCTATCCCAGACCCCCCTTAAGTCCCGTTGAACGTATGAACCTGTTTACATAACTGTTATGACTATAGTTGGTGTAATTTTTGGACCACCACTTTCATATTAATGGCAAAACCAGCTATCCAGTATAAAACGGTCTTCATTGCTGACAGAATTTCTCCTCAGGACCAACGGCTGTTTTGTTGAAACCAATAATTTGTCGGCTTAAATGTATCTAAGATCTTTTAAATGATATTTTAACCACAATCAGTTACTGGTATTGATAAGTAACCAGTCATGATGAGACGACAGATATGATTCGGTTTAGTTGTGAGATTCGCTTTAAAAGGCGTTTTTATCGATTTTAAGTGGAAGGATTGTTATGATATGCGAGTATGTACATCATAAGTAACGTACTAGTATATAAATGTAAAAAGGTTTTTTTTGTATTTTATACCTGAAAACGCAATGTTTGTTTATTTCCAAGGTGAGTCAAATTTGAAAGGCGAATGGCCTAAATCCCAATGTTTTTATATGCGTTTATAATTAGGCATAATAAAGTGAATTATAAGTATAAATTATATAAATTTTAAGACTCATTTGAGTCTTCTGAAATTCCCCGAAAATAACAATTGGTTTAAATTTAAGTTTATTTATTTTGGATATCTAACTCTAAATCTTGATTTGATTTTATTAAGCATACCGGTATCATACAATCAATAAAAAAAACACAATTGCATATAATATCTAAATCCTTACTATACCCCGCGAGTCAAATAAACTGCAATAATCAGATGGAAGCCATATTGTAAGAACAAAAGTAATTATGAACAAATAATATTATTATCTAAATAGGTCATGGATTAAGCTTTTAAACGGTGGAAAAATGAAGAAAATTAATAAAGGCGTTGCAAAGATATCCTTATTTGAATAATATGGTATGAAAATAGTTCTGTCCAAATGAGCATTCCTCGTCAAACGAGTAAGTACCAATATTGGAGTGAATTTCTTGCAAACACCTATTGAATAATAACACAAACCGATAACCTTGCTCCAGTGATCTGAAGGTTATATTAATTTACATATAAAAGATAATTTAGGCGGTCTTTTCAAGTTCAAAACGGAATGTGTCTGTCTTAGAAGAGAGGCCTTATCTATCAATCATTGCTCATAATGTCTCAAGATCAGATCACCAACGAGCAACGTGCGTGATCTTATTACTGAGCTTTATTTTACAATAAAATGTCATGCAAAAGTCAAACGGATATTCCGGGTTGCATTGCCCCAATTTCGTGTACCATAGAATTCAAGCGAAATTCAAAAGAACAGGAAGAGCTCATAACCTAAATAAAGAGAGATCTAGGAGACGGCGAACGGTAAGAAACAAGATAAACGTCAACCGCGTTCGTCAGACATTGTCGAGGGATCCAGAAATGAGCTCGCGCAGAAATCCCCTGCCAAATGTGTCAACTGTCCACGTTCAACCGAATATTGAATTTTCAGGGACATCAAGGTCAAATGGCCCTTTTAAAGACAACCGAAAACAAAAGAGAAAAAGATAATGTCGGAATTGTTTCCTCCATAAATAAAGCATAATTATGCACGACAGTTGGACAAATCCATTTTTATACCGTCCTATTCAAATAAGTGTATCTCTATGACGCCTTTATCAATTCCCACCATTCTTTCACCATTTTGAAGGTCAATCTATGATCTATTCAGATATATACATTTTATGTTCATGATATCTCTTGTTCTTAAATTATGGCATTCATTTATCTATTGCAGTTTTTTTGACTCACTCGGTATACACTTATAAGATTTGAAAATAATTGACCTAAAAATATGCCTAGGATATTAAACCCTTAAAGTCAACGACTTATTTTCAAAGGGGTCCTTAAAAAAGACAATATCACACGATTAAATGCTGTTGATACAACCTCAAAACAAGTAACAACTAAATAACACAATTAAAAATAAAAATTAGACATCCATGTGGTTAAGCAGGTGAGTTTAACATTTTTTATTATATACATGTTTAAAAGATCATGATTTGGCATCCTCCGGCAGCTGATTCCAATTACGGATTGCATTGTAAAAGAAAGATGCAGAATCATCTGTTTTGATTTTCGAGATTTGAAAAAAGAGCTATTCTTTGTGCTGTAATGATGGAGATTATTCAGTTTGATAAAATTTTCTTTCATGTAGCTTGGACAAGAGTCATTAAAATGTTGAAAACATGATTAAGACGGAGCTGTTCAGCTATGGTACTGATATTTGACATGCCTAAATTCTTAAAATCATCTTTGTTAAGTTCAAGCCCAAGATAGACCACAATATGTTTGGACTGGATTATTTGACCATCACTATAAGAACAATAGAAAAATCAGTAATATTATTTGCTTCACGTTTAGATCCAAAGAGAATCAGTTCGGTTTTCCCTGTATGAGAGAGATTAGTTTCGATAAGCCATTTATTGCAAGTCTCAAAATTATCACGAAGAACATGACTGATTCTTTCTGGATCTTTGTCAGAATATATCAAAGCATTATCATCTGCATACTGCAACATAATACAATTTATGGATGTTGTCATGTCATTGGCATAACACAAGAACAAAAGCGGCCCCAATATGTTTCCTTGAGGAACTCAACTCCACCAATTTGAACTTTCTTGTAACTATTCTATTTATGATTTCGTGTATCATAAGTCATTAACCATAATAATTGTGATCAAGAAATTTCAACAAATCATTTTAAATCGTTGATACTAGTTTTTATTAATATTTAATATATAAGTCAAATAAGTAAATAGATACAGATATAAATAAATAATTAAATAAATAAATAAATGAAAATAAATAAGTAAATACATAAATAAATAAATATATTAAAATAAATAAGTAAATAAATAAATAAATAATGTACTGGTATGTGTTTATTTAGCTGAAGGCAATTGTACTGGCTAATATGCATTTAAGATCCTTTGAAACAAAAACAAACAAGCAACAAAAATGAAAACAAGAAACAAACAAACAAACAGCAAAAATAAAATCAATTAAAGGGTATAGAACAAACTTATCCAAAATATCCAAAAATGCATTAACATCGACTTTTCAGACAACATATTTACGGTGTACTAAAACCAACCTCATACTGGTATGTATACGGGATAAAATTGAGAGTAAAGAAACATTTAATAAGGATATACAAATGTATTTTGCGCTTATAAAAAGGCCAGAGACGTTTAAGATATGGGTTCTAAATTTTGTTAACTGCTCTTTGAATCGATCAGAAGTCAAGTACCTTTAACATTGCTTTTGCGAATATCAATCTTCAGTCCAGCATGTTGAACGTATGTACCTGTTTACATAATTGTTATGACTAGTTTAGCATAATATTAATGGCAAAACCAGCTATCCAGTATAAAACGGTCTTCATTGCTGACAGAATTTCTCCTCAGGACCAATGGTTGTTTTGTTGAAACCAATAATTTGTCGGCTTGAATGTATCTGAGATCTTTTAAATGATCTTTTAACCACAATCAGTTATTGGTATTGATAAGTATCCAGTCATGAAGAGATGACGGATACGACTCAGTTAGTAGTGAGATACGCTTCAAGGTTTCTTAGTGAACGAATTGTTGCAATGTATCCGACAGAACATATGAATATATTGGATAACGTAAATGTAAAAGTCATTTTTTCAAGTGTGGACCGCATGTGGCTGCCGCATAGACATGATAGAGACACTAAAGTTCATCTGAATTCGACTTCAAAATCGTAGCGCATGTGTGAACAGTCGTAAGTCGAGTTACTTTTCGCTAATCCAAGGTCGTGTTTCAAATTAAAAATGGACTCGATATCAATTTTCAATTAATGTGTCTGAACGGGGTATAAACTATAGGTCTAGTTTTATTCATAAGACCTCTTTTGGTTGAAAAGAAACCAGTTTACACGTTTAATTGTTAAATATTTGATAGGTGACTTCAATATGAAAAACGAAAAGACTATTTCCAGATCTTGTATCTATTATTATTATAGGTATGAATAAATCAACATTGCAATGATTTCTACAAAGAAAATTATTTGAATGTTCTTAGAGCTTAGAACTGCTGATCATATCGGTCACTGGCCATATAGATGATACATCCTACCTGCTCAAGTTGTGTACAATTTGGTACTTGCTGTTTTTGTTAATGTTTTTCCTGTTTACATTTTTATCTTATCCTCTTAAAAAGTTGCAAATGAGTGGTAGATAAAAGGAAGATAAAGTGTATGACCTATATTTGCACACGTCAGAGTGTCCATCTCTCTTTCAAATGGTTTAAGCAAGACTAAATTATTTGTTAGATTCACCACACCTCCTTCCCCGAGAGTATGTTACCTTCTCAGCATTGAAGAATACCAGCACCAATATGACACCTTGGTCGAGAGGAGCACATGAGGCAAAGATGCTTAACATGCTTAAGGGCACTACACATTGTTCAGTGGATTTGAACCCACGACTCTTACGCTCCGATGATTAAGAGTCGAGGACTTAAACCACCTGGCCACAGTGTCCCCCGCGAGAGATAGGACTGGAAAAATAACCACAGCCAATTAGTTCCGTTTTAGCGTCATTATGTTGTTTGTTTCTCTCACATCACTTATGATACTCAGAAATGCTTTTTGTGTTATGTAAGCTTAAATGTGTGCGTGTCTTGTGACATATTTGTGGAGCAATAGTAGTCCTACTTATAGTTATTATTGAGATCCTGAATTCAATTTGAGTAGTAGGGCTCAGCAACACACCAACTAAAGTACTATATGTATAGATATAATACATGTATTTCAATAATCAAAATAGAGTACAGTACATTTAGGCTCTATTCGTTGATGGTGACTGGGCCTCATCGGGTAGTTTGATATTGGGAAGGAGCGTAAAAAATATAAAAAAATATTGTAGTATCAATGCCACTGTATTTCGAAGGTACATAATAGTTTACACTATACTATATCAAATGAGGAAGATGATCAACGAATAATTCGTTTCGGTTATATACGTATTATGACTCACTTCTCTTGACACTAAAAAAGTTCAGTTACGACATTACCTTCCTGAGCGCGCCAGAATTCTAAGTGTCTTTTTCAGTTTATTTTATTTGGCGTAAGAATCAGAGCACCCTGGAGCACCGTGAAAGTGTTTTTCGATACTATCGTCATACAAACATCGTCGCCATAAACATTAAAACATTTCTCTAAATACCAAATATTTCAGCTATCCAATGAAAGCATGTTAAATATGGCTATTTTCCAAATTTACTACGCAAACAATTATTAGTTATTAGCTTGCTCCATATTTACTAACCAGGGGATTCTTTACCATCTAAGCTAATCATAAGAGTAACAATTGCAATAATATCTTACTTGTATCATAATTCAATTCTTCAGATTGATGTCTGTTTTCACTAAAAACTTACACAATTATTTACCTCTGATTCTTTACAAATACAATTTTTGGCGATTCTATCTCGTGATGATACGTGCCCAACATAATTTATTCGCGGGCTAAAATACTTCTTCATATCACTTGCACATCAAATACAGTTTCAAGAAACAAATTATTGTCATACGTGAAACTGTCGAGATCAAATATTATCTGAAGCTTATTCACTTTGGTAATTAAATTTCCCATTACAAGCCAATCAGAATTGTTGTTAAATAGCATGTGGTTGCCATGGAAGAAATAATTCGACTTCATTAAGGCGTTTGATACCTTCAACCACTTCGTTAAGTAACTAGATGATTTACAGAATACTGCTCTTGAGTATATATCTTTTTAGGTTCTCATACAATGTGGTTCTCAAGTATCACACAAAGTTACCGCAAAAACAATACAACAATCTGTGCACTAAATAATATACCATTGTGTATAAATTGCTCTCACTAAACAATCATCAACAAATCGATGCAACCTAAAACGAAGTACTTGATATCAGTGTCACCAGTGTCTGAAAATCAAGTCTTGTTCATTTCTAGTGTCTTATAATAGGTCTATAACCCGTAATTTAATCTCAAGTCTTGATTGTCGCGATAAAGTCAAGTTGAATATTTACAAAACCTTTATTGCTGTTCATATACCCATAGCAGTTTGTCAAAAGAACTTAGAATAGCTGGAATTGTCGGATATAATAACATGAATAAGGAAACCAAATAGTAGGGCCGTGACTGGAATCAACAGTCTGTGTATTTCCATAATATATTGAATTACACAACACCTCAGTAATTGCAATGGCAATATAAAGGTAAATACAAGCCTAGCTATGAAAGATGGCTGTGTTTAAATACAAACGGTTACAGTGTCCTAAAATGTGGTTTCATCATGTTGAAAAACGACACGTTGTTGCTATACACTTGCAAATAGATTTTTTATTACTTTTTAAGAAAATATTAAACATGAAGTATATGTAAAATCTTCATAGGATCGTACTTTAAAATATTCATATCTTATGTCACGTTCAATTCTTGGTTTAAATACAAAAAAGTAAGTGAAAAAAAAAATATTTCAGCAATTCTCAAAATGCAATTCAAATACGTTGTAACAGACCAAGAGGTAGGACTTAAGTTATGCAAATGATAAACCCCAAGCAAAAGTCAGAATACCTTAACCAACAAATCTCAAAGTCTCAAAGATGTACGAGAACCAATAATAACTGCACACGAATGCCTATACTTGTCATGAGTGGTGAGACGAGTTAAATACTTCAAAAGTTGTATGAGATGCGATTTTTGATTTTTCCGATTCTTTGGTACAACAAGACCAAAGTTGTTTGAAAATAATTTAATGTAAAAGGATGAATATGAGTTATGTCAACGCTATTGGATCTAAACATAAGGAATCTGCTTTCTGAGGTATCAAATGACAAAATGCGTATTATTTGTAAGCTTGCACGCAATTGGCTGAATAAATGTCCATGTGCTCTTACTTTCCGGAGAATTCATAAACAGATTTTGGAAAGTTTTTCTTTAAATAATTTATCTGGATTGTTGAGTAAACATATGATTCAATTAATTGTTCAAAGAAAAAGCAGAGTAAAAATACTCCCATTGTATTGAAGTTTCTCTCTAGAAGAAAGATAAACAAAGTCGCCAGTCTGAGGAAACTGCTAGAGTAGCAGTGAAACGTTACTAAAAATGTGGGTATTTTTACTCAATTCTTTTGGATTTGGAGCGATAAATCAAAATCATATTTAGATTTAGAAAATCTTTTGTTAATATTGATAACGCGTTCAACTCCAATTTACAACACAAAATTGCGTTGTTAATTGTTTACACAGTTTTAACCGCAATTCATTTGTAGGACATCGCTGTCAAAATCCCTAAATCATGGTGAAATAAGTATTACTCAATAGTGTCTATATTTGTCTCATACGTATGTCATAACTGAATATAGTAAATTCCATATATGAACCCCGAAAGGGATACTAAATTGACATGGTATACATTAAGGCCTCCATTTTCCGCGATACGAATAACGGACAAAAATCGAGGAAATGGCAAGTGTAAAGGCTTTGTCAGACATCACCGTAAAGAGGAAAACGTATGAATAACGTACAACAAAAAGTTTCACATATTTAATGTGTGCTAAACGGACCACCACCGTATGAATAACGAATTAAACGTATACATAACGGACAGACCGCATGGATAACGTATTGAACGTACTTTTAACGAACACATGACGAACAACAATGCATAAAACATAACAATAGAGGGATAGAGTACGTTAGGCGTACGTTTGGTCTATACGGTCATGTGTGACAGAGCCTTAACACGGAGAATGGAAATCATGTAATGCTGAAGAAATAAGCTTAAAATCAGTAGTGATTTAGAAAATAGACGAATATTTAAACGTCTGAAATCAATATTCAAGTAATTAATACCATTATCAAGTGTGGAAGCAACGTTTTATCATCCTAGCCAACCCTTCTCCGTCGTCTTTCCCACTACCATTTTGACTAGTGGTGCCATTCTACTCTCTTAATGTAAAAAGAGTGAAAAAACGAGTAAATCCCAAACGAACCAATCCCAATTCACTGAAACATGTTGAAAAAGAGTGTAAACCACTCAAAAACACCTGCCATGCGCTAGCCAATCCACTCGAAATAGACAGAAATGACTGAACTTACACTCCAAAAAGAGTGAAAAAAGAATGAGAGTGAACACAACTCGAAAATGTATTATCCTACATTAAACTCTTTAAAGAGTTGACAAATTCACTCGCTGAGTGCGAACGTCACTCCTTTTTGAGTGATTATTTATATAGTAGAACGAGTAAATTTCGAGTGTAGAGTGTTTTTTTTTAAATCAAAGCAGGTAAACATGTAGCTATGACCAAAATTTCAAAGTCCAGCAAGTACATTCGCGTACAAACATTTTTGAAGTACCCCTCTCTGTTACATTATAGATTATATCCCAACTTAGCGACATGTCACATGACCTGATGATATGACATTTTTTCAAAATCCTGTTGTAGTTTCTGTTTGTAGTAAGTTCTGATTTTCAAGGTCATGTTTTATTTTTTCCTTGAATTGAATTGTTTCAGTATCAATATTTTGTATCTTAATACCAAACATAGAAGCACAAACTATACCGTGTGTTCCAATAAAAAATCTTTGCGTGTAAAAGTTTTGGATTTTCAATATTTTTGGAACTTAAACTTCAATCAAATTTCTTTCTTTTATTTCTATCATTAATCTAGAACACACGTTCATGCGTACATTGTTTTGCCACCCTTGGAAATATACACGTTTACATAATTTTTCACTAACACATAAACTCGTTATTGTACCGTATTTGTATTAGTATATTCATTTTCTTTTTCTAGATAACTTATAATTATATCAACTAACTAAGCTTGTTTGCTAAGGGTACATTTTGACTTATTTAGGTACTTTTTAAATACTCAAAGTGTATTGTGGTACATAATATTATATCAAGTGTTAGCATGTCTATTAAAAATATGTGACCCGTCATATCGAAAGGTACCTTAAGGTCGGCAAAATCAAAATGGATTTTTTGGTCTCATCTGAAAGCTGAGATTTTAAGCTTTGAAATGACACCTTACTTTTGGTTATTGGACGTTTGGTTGCAAAGTTACATCCAAATTGGCAAAAGGCATCGGGCTGATTCGGAAAACTATAGCTCTGAGAAAATCGAGTTTGAAGTTTTTGTACTAAGTAAACCTTTAATAGAGAAAGGATTTTTATATCGATTTTTAAAACATTTGTCTTATGTTTTGGATGTTGAAACCTAATTAATATGATAGAATACACTTCAAAGGTAACATTTCTGATGAAATTAGAAATTCGACCTTGGACGTAATTTTTGATTATGCTCAGTTTCTCTTGGCCCGTATCTCGTAATTTACTATGCCGGTATTAAGGTACCTTTAGATATGACGGGACACATATTAAAGAAATGGATATTCTTATCCC
Organism: Ophiothrix spiculata; assembly: GCA_000969725.1. NCBI lineage: Eukaryota > Metazoa > Echinodermata > Ophiuroidea > Amphilepidida > Ophiotrichidae > Ophiothrix > Ophiothrix spiculata. Next base: position 45,159 of record JXSR01S005289.1, on the reverse strand, counting down.
TTCATTGTGGAATAATAAATTATGTTGACATTGTTTGAATGTTACAAGCAATCACTTTTCCGTGTTTAATTTTCTATGTATTGTAACAGCAAAATTCATCTAGAGAACCAAATATTTACAACAAAAAATGAATAAAGTAACACTGGTTAACTGACATGTAATGTTTACAACGTACACTGCAATATGTATACACGTAATCGCGGAATGTTCAACAGCATTCTATAACAGCATATTCCAATACTAGTAATATCAAGAATATTAACACATTTAACAAAATATTCATTATTCATTCAGACATTTTCTTTGATCTCAGAGTAAACTTATCTTTCATTAAATACATGTATATTGTTAATATATATTTAGGATCTGATTAGATCTAATGTCCTTATATAGCATCGCTGTCAATAAAATGGACAATTGCAACTACCGTATTCTGACATTAATTTGTATGTGCTTATTAAAACATCGTGATGTCTTTATGAATACTAGTATGTGGGAATATTATCTTGTGTTCTGGGTTTTCTGTATTTCAGAGGTAAGCACATTTATTCTTAAACACGTGGAAATGAACACTTTAATTTAGGTTTTATCATCGAGTTAACAATTTAAACATTTATTTTTATAAATAGTAGTAGTGTAAGCACATATCTGAATACTCCTGTGTATTAAATAAGGTGTTTAATTTTTGCATGTTCGATAAGTTTGGAGAAATGGTAATACTTTTATTGTGGGATTATAGTATTTTAAAGTGTGTAAAAGTGTTTCAGATAAGTCATTTCTAGTTACTTTATTTAAGCATTTCAAGTAACAGCACATTGTAACAGAAAATGTATGTTTTGTAAATTATGTAGTTGAGCTCGGAGCCAAATGCATTATAACAAAACATGCATTTAAGTAACACTGTTCTATTTTACAAGAGATAAACGTGACATGTGAAGTTTATTACATAAACTACGATGGATATATGAACATCATCAGGGAATGTTCGATAGCATTCTACAACAACATATTTTAACATTTTTTCTCTTAGTAATCATAAGTGATATTTTAACATTTATTTGGGATTATTCCAATCCAATTCAGATGTCTGGTCCACGCGTGCTGGTGCGCACTATAGTGTTTTGAAGCCAAAAATGTATCATTTTTTCTTTTTTTTTCCCCGTAAAAAATAGGTCGGTGGCCCCAAATTTTTATTGTTTTAATTGAAATAACATACTTGTGCGCACGTTTTGTGAAAAAAATGACACAACATTTTAGTGGGACGTTTTTGAATCAATTTTTCCCAAAAGCTACAAAAATGCTATATTTATACTGACTCCCATGCAAAGATGAGTAAGGTGACCACAATTTTTATTTTAAAAATAAGTTCAACATCGGTTGAATATTATTCATGTTTAAATTATTTCAAAGTTCTATGCAAAATATCCACTTACTATTTTTGAAATAATTTGGAACTTAAAGTCCTGATGAACCTATTAAATGATTATTCATGTTTTTTTTATCTTTTATTTGAATTTGAAAATAAAATATTATTCATGTTGATTTTTACATCAACTTGCAGTCAGATCTATCATGGACCAGGCACCTTAAATAACCCTATTATAGCATCGATATTACGGAAACATAAAGGTATATTAAAGCATCTTCATTCAAAATGCTATAATACAAACATACAAAATATGAGAATATAAAGAAGAATGAACTAGACCAAGTCAACTGGTACCTATTCTTATATAGTCAGAAAGACACAATGAAAAAAAATCAAAATAATAAAACAACAATAACAAAAAGTTTTATATTTCCTAAAAATCATAATTTGCAAATGTGTATTCTGGTTTTTCTATCGAGATACAATTTCTATTTCACACACCGGATGCTTCCTACTACCGTAATCTGTCTTGATTTTGTATGCACTTTGACTTAACCTAAATGACATTTAAATAATGTACTTTAATTAAGATTTAAAATGGGTTTTACAAATATAATACCAAGTATCGAAAAACCAGATGCCGTATGGTGGACATT
>JXSR01S005289.1:7281-21432 GCA_000969725.1 Ophiothrix spiculata | reverse complement strand
ATAAATGGAGCTGAACAAAGTCTTTCTTAGAAGTTCTCTGATTGATGCTGACCAAAGGATGCATTAACAGGCATAGCAATAAAGAAAAGTGATGCTGAAAAAAGTAAAAGTTCATCTTTACATATGACCAGACCATGTTGTTTATATTTGGTATGGGTGAGAATAGCGTCGAATTATATTCCACAGTATTATGCATTTGTCAAAACTTGTTAGTGAAAATAATCATTCATTGTGATTATTCGAGCATAAAGTCATGTAAATAATACATAACAGGCCTAGAACTTGGCAACTTCATGAGGTTTGGTATGAAAAACCTCCCTTAGGGTCAAAATTCTGGTGTATATGATATTATTATTGGTTTTACATTGAATTGGGCGTACTTTGACCAGTAATCCTCTTATCAGTTCTATTATACAGAATTCAAATACTCCTAATATTTAATTGACTATTATAAATTCTATAACTTTAGTGTTGACTTAGGTTGGTTGGCAAATTCGCGTAGAAATTTTTCCTTCTAGCGTTGTTAGTATCGCACACGCCAGTCCTTTGTCATATTTTAAGCTTACATGGTTACTCAACTTACTAAGTTAAAGATGGACGGAAGAAAGTTGCATTCAAGCATACGACATTATAGAAACCACAGAATATTTAATTTCCAGAGAAAGTCGGCGAACTTTTCCTTTCCTATTTTGTTAGTTAAGTTTACAGATGTCCAGCATAAAAATCAAGACATTGCATATCTCTGGGTGATTCATCTCTGGCAAATATGAGTAATGCATACAGTCTGTGTAAAGGGATGCCCACACAAGCTACAGAATTACGAGTGCTTAGAATGTCATTTGGATAGCACTAGCAGCGTTTCTAGGATATAAAAGAATTTAATGTTTTCCATCCCTATCAACGACATTGTTTCACTGTCTTTACTACAGTAATAAATGAGCCAATATTTGACCGCGAATTACCTCCGGACTAGAATAAAGACGGTAATAGATACTGGCTCGTTCCCCCATCCGGAACAACCGTTGCAGGCATTTAGTCGTTCAAAACGTCAACTACAAAAAAAAAGGCCATGTGTAATTGTGTTGTCTTTTTTGTCCTGTCCATTTGTGGCATATCATGGAAGTACCAGAATGGTATCAAGTGCAGACGATATGGCCAATTTTTCACAATAAGTTGTAATACATTGCATAAGAATAGTGAATTTGTTATAAAGGATAAATTGTTTATATAACTCTCCATTTATATCATTTGTGATAAAGAAAGCAAGTTAAACGTCTAGGGCAAAAGGTTTTTTTTTCATTTATATTGGTTCAAATGCGACTTGAATACAATTTGTGGCCATTGCCCGTAGGTATCGCGCCATACCAGGGCGTCATTTGAATGTAGCTAGTTTACCAGCACCTGTTATTCGCTAAGTGCCCAGCTAGAGGTTATAAAGCAGCTCTTTTCAAATTATTAAATGTTCAAGACCGTGAAATTAAACAAGAATTTCGTACATAATCTGATTTTCATCCCTAAACCTTATGGAATTTTTGTTCCTAAACTGCCTATTCACTGCAAAAAAGTATTGTATCTGTTTGCAGATTATCTTCACTTTATATGAAGTATATCTTTAAATTTAGAAAAAGGTCAGTTGTTGCTCTCACTAAAATGTCAAAATTAGGGTCATTTAAAATTGCGCTTCTGAAATGAATGTGAGCAGACGGTTTGTTTTAACTTTATCTTGATAATATTTTGTGCTGACACTGAATTTGGGCGTACGCTTTGGACCTTTAATGCCAATTAAGTCAGTAGTTGTAGCAATAGATGTGCTGCTTTTGAAGGTTATATTGTCATATGTGTATGTGTGGCAGATGTACGTCAAATTCTACATAGTAACAAATCAAAATAGTAGCCACCCATAATAGAAAATACATAAAGCACTCAGTTTCAATAAATTGATATTGAAAAGCTGTTAATCCATGTGCTTAAATGGTCCTTGCCATTAACTCACACCCTGAACTAGCACTCTGATTCATACGTTAACGCTATCAATTATAAATGCTATAGGTGTGTTATTTCTATTTACAGAATTATTAGATGGCACAGGCCGTTAAAAGTTGTTGCCAATGTAATCCTAGATCACTTGTGATGGTGTTGTGATTAAACTATATAGGAAGTGACATATGTAATATTTATACTTTTTAATCGGATATAATCTAAAAAATTTTGATTGCAAAGAAAATTAACAAAATTAGCTTAAATCTTCTCTATCTTAAGCTCTATGACGTCAGATGAAATGAAGAAAACATTAGAAAATGAAAGTATTTATAGAAATATTAATCAAGTTGATTCCAAGATCAAAGTGAAAGATAAATAAGTGTGTTGCAGAAATGTATATTGTATACAAAGAAAACCGTTTAAAAATGGAACAAAGTCAATAAGTGTTTTATATCTTGTTACGATATTACAATTATTGTGGTAGATGCCGAGGTGTAAAGTTACCAGGAGGGCTAAAGTTGCACGCGAACTAATCAAATCTTTGTCACCATTTTTGTCTTTATTTAGGAACCTTGCCAAAGTGGCTGTCAGGCACGTTAATAAGGAATGGCCCCGGTAAATTTGAAGTTGGCGAATCGTCATACAACCACTGGTTTGATGGGTTAGCATTAATGCATCGGTTCACATTTGACAATGGGACTGTCACATACCAGAATAGATTCTTAAGAAGTGACGCGTACAAAAGAGCAATGAAATATAACAGAATTATCATGACAGAATTTGGAACAGTTGGAATGCCCGATCCTTGTAAAAGTATTCTAGAAAGGTTCGCTTCTCATTTCATTCCATTAAATATCACCGACAACAACCTCATCAACTTCTTCAAGATTGGAGATGATCTTTACACCACATCGGAAACATCAAGTCCAAGGCGGATTAATCCGAAAGATCTGACATCAGGTGAAAAGGACAAAGTAAGTATTAATACTCGCAATGTACTCCATTTTTCAAGATGTATGGCATTACACTTTTTTGAATGATGCATATTACAAATAAGAAATATCTGCAACATTAGTATTAAAAAATTATTGCATGTTTTTAAGTAACAACAATGAATAATAATTAAATTAACGATTGTTTTTTCATTTATCTAAGTTGATTATCTGCTTTTTTAGTAAGATATGATGCATTGTTGTTTAGACTTCAGTGGGGACCCCTTTTAGTCTTACATAAGTATCATATCTTACTAAAAAGCATACAATTAAGATATTGATTACTTCAATATTTGGATACATATCAAGAATGTTATGCGTAAGAATATGTAATTATCGATATAAATAACTGTTATGCGTCTTTTTTGCTTTTTAGATGGACCTGTTTTGGTCATTTGGAACAATGACAGCTACGGCACATCCGCAAGTCGATAACGATGGTTACACATATAACATTGGGACCTCCTATGTTTGTGGTACCAAGTATGCTATCATCAGATTTGATCCCGAAACTAAACCCGGTTAGTATCTTAGACATTATTGCCAGTCAAAGTAGTTAAATAATGAAAGCCAGACCGGTGATCCAGATTAGTAGACAATTTGATTATCAAGTAATGGAATCCCATTTGGAAAGCATCTTGCAAATTCTCACATTTTTAGACGAGTTACAATTAGGAAATGGCCTTCCGATAAGAAAACAGGAAATTTTATAAGGCCACATCTTAAAATGGCGACAAACGAATTGCTTCACGTAAAAGCAATTCCAATCATATCGTTTATCCTGTAAATTAACCGCCATAAGTAATGAACACTGATTGTATTAAAGTGAAATAGGGATGTAATACATTTGCACTTTGAGTTGATTAAATCGTCTGCTTTAACAGACTGAAATGTCTGTTACATAATTAATATTTGAATAATACATTCACAGACAATCTCATTCAGAATATTTAATTTCATCATACTCATTATTATTTATTCATTTGATGTTTTTTACAGGAAATCCCAGAAAGTCGGCCAAAATCATCGGAAACATTCCCGCCAGATATATGACACGCCCCTCGTACTTTCACAGTTTTGGAATGACAAAGAACTATTTCGTATTTCTGGAACAAACTTTGTATATAAATGTGATGAAGCTTGCTGGGTCAGCCATCACCAAAACAGCAGTCTGCACATGTCTGGAATATGAGCCTAATGAAAAATCCCTCTTCCATGTGGTCAACAAGAGAACTGGAGATTTGTTACCGATCAAATTTGAATCGGGTGCTTTGTTTGGTATGCATATTGTAAACTCTTATGAAGAGGATGGACACATTGTATTTGATATTTGTTGTTATCATAATGATGAACTTATCAAGAAATTTTACTTGGACTATTTGAGACATGGAGATCAAGAGGGCAAGAGGTCATTCCCAAGACCGGAAGTGAGAAGATTTGTTCTTCCATTAGATATAGACAAGGTAAGTACATAGGCTGTCAATTAATGAAACAATTATTCGTTAAAACGGAGGGAGAGATTGGGATTAAGAAAGAAAGTTCTGTCAAATATTTAGTATTTATACAATAAATGATCAAAATAATTGTTATATGTTTCAAATAAAATTATTTATAAAGTGTGAAGAAGCAGGGCACTATTATTTAATCACATGTCTAAAAGGCTATGATAATGTACTACAATTATATTATGATATCTTTGGATGAAAATTAAAATGACCAGATTTTTTTTGCTAAATGGTGATCGCTAGATGGGTGTAGTGGCTTGAACAACAGGGTCAATAATTAGAAAATATAACAAAATGCCAGTCAATCGCATCATTATGGAAGTCTACATAACAAAGAGCACCTGTTTTGTTGAAACTTTAAAGCTGTAAAGTTGCACTTTGCAACTTTACAAAATATCTCTTTACATCTAAAGACCTATTCTTTATATCATGTATTTTACGCTTAATGTGTTTTTTCTATCACTGTTACCTCACACAGCACACACAAAAGGGCGTTAACCTAGTGACTTTAGACTACGCAGAAGCAACAGCAGTGTTACAAGAAGACGGGACAGTATTTCTCAAACATGAAGTCATTTCAGATGTCGGTATGTATTATTTTGTTACCAATTTTTTAAAAACGTTTTGGAACACCAAGTGTTTTCAAGTCGGTAAACTGTATAAATTCAAGTTAAAAATGGTTATTTAATGTATTTAATCATATTCATCATTAATGGTTTAAAATTCGAATTTAATACATGTGTATAAACACGTAACATGATTAATTTACAGACCTTTTCATTAAACCTTTCTACACTGTTTTCATATATATATTCCAAAAACATAAGAGAATCAAGTTTAAAATGAGAGCATTACACCCGTTGTGATTTTACCATTTGAAAGTGGTTCCTGGAGTGAACATCATTACAATTTGGTATTCTCACGCCCTGCGTGATGAAAATGTATACCAAGCAGACGACACTCTTATTTCCCTCCAAAATGTAAACCAAGCAGACGACACTCTTATTTCCCGCCAAAATACATTTAGAAATGTGAAAACCTCACTGTAGATGAAAAAAAGAGAAAAAATGTAGACCTTATTAAATAATCTAAAAAATGAAAAGGAAAATTTGGATGTGATGTGCTAAAGGCAATCCTAATCTGAATTGTAAGAGTTTTTATGCAGCACTTTGAAAAAATAGAAATAAAATTTAATTTTATACTTTATGATGCAGACGATAGTCAGGTGAATCAGCGCCCCTCATTAGCACTTTCCTTTTCTAAAGATATTCTAATACCACCTGTCTGCATTTCACATTTGTTGATATTTAAAACTTCCGCAGCTCAATTTTCCACTATATTTAGATAACAGTTTTAGTATTTTCTATAAAAACAAGTATACAATTGTTACACCTTTTGCGTGAGATGAGTAACCTATAGAGGGATCAGAAATAATAATACTTATTACAAGCTGTGTTTATTTTGTACTTTAATAATAAATTCTTTTAACTAATGATGGACTACTTATAATATTTTAACATTGTAAGGTGTCTTATTGAAAGGTTGCGTAACTTGTATACGGTATATATAAAATCTTGCTGATAAAATGCATTTTACACAAGAATTGTGTTAAAGTAGGACATCTCAGAAAAGATAATAATTAATCAAGTTGTTTGTATATCGTAAAACTTGACATTGTACATCCGACTTGACATTCTGCATCCGAAATGAAATTTATAGGAGTGTCATATAGACACTATGCAGAGTATGTAAGTTGGTTTAGTCTAGCCTCCCCCAGGTGGTTGGAAAATATTTCTTAAATATTATCTAAACTTTGATGGGTGCTAATTAAAAATAATTCAGGATGTGTCTTTGAACTTTTCTAAACATTCAGGATATTCTATGTGTAATTTATGACATCATTGCATAGCGGGAGATTTTTATCGGAGTTTGATTTGTGCCCTTGTCAATAATGACAAGCAGATCATACCTCATGGTCGTGATCTATCTTTGAATGTCCTATCTAAAATTGATAATTCAAAAATACATTGGAACACACAATGAATATAACCAGAACATATAGGCTTACTATACTCGTGACATTTATATATCAACTTGATAATATGTTAGCACATGCTTTTGATATGCAAGATACGTAATTGCTTCGAAAGTGGGAACAACTTTGTGTCATCAGGTGTGTTTTTTTGAACTTTGTGATAACAGGGTTCATTCATAAATTACTTAAGTTAGTCAATATATTGTAACTTACCTTGCAATACCTAATGGCAACTCCCTTAACATGCCGGAATTCATTGATGGATTAATGGCAAACATGAAATGTTAATATTAATATATAGGCCAGTCACTCTTTAGTCAACATGTGCACGTGCGGCCCATCATGTGAAATCCGGCTAGATCATTTTACTGAATGAGTTAACATTGATTAAAATAGAATCTATTTTTACTTGTTGTATTTGCATAAAATCACTTGACATTGTAGAATTTTCAACTGCATATAGTACATTCACTTACCGTTTTATTCAATAAAACATAATGCATACTGATGAATAGGTTTCAATCAAATTTAATAAGGTTTCCAATTTGTTTGAATGATTTTCAATTACATGATATTTAGATTCAGACATCTATGCCAAATATGTAGAAATACCAACCAAATATGGAAACATTTACAAACATTTTCAAAAAAGGAAACGCGTACTTAAACAGAGCCTCTGAATTGATGGTTTGTATATTTTTGTATATTTCAGGGTTTGACATGCCGCAGATAAATTATGACAGAGTGAATGGAAGAAAATACCGCTACGCCTATGGTAACACAAGCAACAATCCCGGAGAGTTCATGAACACTGTAAGTTATCTGATAAGAATGACACACCTTGTCCTTAAGTAGCCCTAGCGAAAGGGGAAGGGTGAGAATATTTATTATGCCTTGTTTAGTTTTTACCAAATAAGTCTTTCACAATATATGCGATATTTCTGATATTGCTCACCTAATGTAAATCTATATGAAGACATACACTCTAAACTAAGTTGGGTTAAAAAGGGAACGTGGTTGGAAGGTTGGGTAAAATTTGACACAATGTTGGGTAAAACGTGCACCATTTACCCAAGATTGTGTACAAAATAAACCAATATTGTGCAAACTTTAACTCAACCTGCCAACCATGTTCCCTTTTTAACCTAACTTTTTTTAGAGTGTACCCGATTCATGAACCTCCATGGTTCAATCAAGGAAAACACCTTGCTGATCAGAATGCATATGTTGAATTAAAGATAGTATAATTATAATCTTCATTCTAGATTTACTTATAAAATGTCTATTTGAAATGCTGGTATTTGGATTATATTCAATAAAAAAAAGCATCTACGTCAAGACCACAATCAGTTTATTATGGTCCAAGTAAATTTTTAGTGACAACATTTTTGTTCTAATTTTCTAACATATTTTTCTAAACGAAACTAAAACATACAACTTAAATATTCCTCAATTCACATCACTATCATAATAGCAAACCTGTTACATTCGTCCCAAGAATGCAATGTATAATAAGGTTTTATTGTGAAATTTATGTTTTACAGATAGTAAAAGCTGACATTCACACCAAGAAAACAGTACGATGGACAGAGCCTGATTGTTACCCTTCAGAACCAGTGTTTGTTGAATCACCTGATGCAATGGATGAAGACGATGGTAAGAAAGAGTTTGTTTGTAACTTATATCTATCATCCAACCTCTTCTAACATCAAATTTAGCTATAGCCAGAAGTCAGGATGCAGACATTTATGAAACAGACCTTAATCTCTTACGGCACACCCGATTTTTCATCTTTGCGGTTGATCTGACCACAATTAATTATCAGTAAACGCATTATTTACCAAAATAATATATAAATATGCACTAAATTACTCTATTCTATGAAAAACCATAACAATATTAGTTTAGGTTTAGTTATATATTTACGCTTTGAAAAACATAAGGAAATAAACATTAGTCATCAACAGTAATTTTGAGATCAGCAGAAATGATTTCTAAGAAAATTAGCTTGCAATGTTTGTTATTGTATTTAAACAACATTATTTCTCTTATAATTTGATTCCAACCTGAATACTATTCTTTTCATTGGTTTTAAATTTATTTTAAGATCAGCAGAAATATATGCCTCATGAATGAATTTATTTAAAATCCCGGTTTTTTTTGTTCTCTTTTTTGCAGGTGTTCTTATGTCCAATGTCATCAATGCAAAGACAGGGATCGCTTTCCTGTTAATACTTGACGCCAAAACATTCACAGAGATTGCCAGAGCTGAAATGCCCAAAGATGTCCATTGTCCGCTGACATTCCATGGACACTACCTTCGATAGCAAGGTGTATTCATATAAACATAGAAAGTTCCAATGGTGCTGTTGAACAATGACCAGAAACATACAAAAAGAACCAAACAAAAAGGAGAACACACGTATATCAAAGATATTAGTAGCAGATTGACAACAATGAAATGCACTGACAATAATTTTTGTTTTGAAGATTTGAGAATTATTACGTGGTGTACCGATTTCCTTAACTTGTAAAATTACTAATCTAATTTGGTAAGCTGTCAAATTCAATTTATTTTGAAATAATGTTACTCTTGAATCATTTATCCATTGAGTATCCTTACTGCCACGCCCTTTTGATCCGCCCATTGGAATAAATACTATAGTATGTACTGTATTACCCACCTCAGCTTTAACAGCAATTGTTAAACAAATATGTAAATTTTGTAAATATCGACCATTTTTGGTCAAATCTTATTTATTTGAAAATACAACATACTTAAGGCATATTTCATGTTATATATTCAGTTGACTCACTGCCAATGGAATGCTTATGCCGACCACTGTACATGTTATCGATGTTTTAAATAACTATGTATTGAACACAATGTATAATATAGATAAGGCCGAAAAGCAATATGTGCAATATATTTTGGAAGGAATTGTATACAATCATTATTTAAATCGTAATGTTTAACATTAAGTTCACAAGAATGTTAAAGTTCTCAAAAATGCTGCAATGCCGAAGCCTCGCATTCTTGCGATTTAAGAGCCAGTACTTTTGTATTTATTTGAAATATCTTTTAAAAATACTAAAGTATAGTTATTCATAATGCGTTAAGCAATGGATACTATACTGAAGGTTTTGAGATTTTTTCAAATGAAATTGAAATAATATTAAATGAACAGTACCAATACGAAATTTTAGAGTTGAACTTGTAATTGTCATTTGTATTTATGTGACAAAGTCGAGTTAGCAGGTTAGGCCTTTCCAAAAACAAACAAACAAACAAAAAGAGTATTTGACGTGAATTGGTGAACGAAAAGCCTACCTCAATTCTATTTAAAAATTAACGTTACTTCTTTCTTCGTTATCATCGTTTTAAACTTATCATTATTTTTATTTTTTTGTCTAAGACGTAGCGTGCTGTATTCAAAGATTTACAGTAATACATTCTATCACAGTAATTTGTTAAGTCGAAAAATTGGACAATTTCTGCACAAACCGGTTTAAACCATTATTGGACCATGCAAGAAACCCTGTACTTTTTAAATGTATTTATTTCATTTTATTCCACAAACATACTCAAGGTTGCACTAATAGTAAAATATACCAGATATTGATGATCTGAAAATAAGACTCTATTTATTAAACATGATGATTATACATGCTATTGTATATTAACCTGAACAAGCTACAGATATGTTGTAAGACAAACTTGTATTCAATCCGTTTCGTGGTATTACCATTAAATTTCAAGTTTACTTAAAAAACTGTCTAAAATTGATAATATATATAACTAAAGACCGTAGTCGTACTGTTCGTTATACAATCGCCCTCCCTTATCTACAAAATTGAATGTCTATATTAACAAAGTCGGGTTTTTACTAGAAAAAATGAATAAGCTTTGAATGACTTCTGTATGGAAATGTATTTAGAATTTTGATTAGATTAGATTCCAAAATCTCCAAAGACAAGGCATTTTGCTGGTTTATTTTCAGACCATAAAGACAAAGGCATAATGCTGTTTAACGTGAAATATTTTGAATTCAATTTCACAATATTAAAGGACATTGGTTGACACCCTTATTGTAAATGTGATGCGAATATGCAGTATCTCATACGTCTCTAGAAATGTCAAATTGAAGGTCCTCTATCATATTAATGATGTAGACATAGAAATGAAGTAGTATCTTAAAAGAGCATTACTTATTAGAAGCTTAGCAGATGGAATTCTTGAAATTCAAATATTACTTATTCTTCTTTTCCCCTAATTAGCTTCATGACTATAGTCTAAATATGTCCATGAAACAATATCTGAAAGTACAATATGTAGTTTTCAGAATTTAATGGATCATCTTCATTTAAATAATCTGTTAAATTGAGAGTTTAGATTTATTTGCAAATGTATGCTGTAAAATAACATATTGGAAATTTGACAAGCGGTCTATTTATCAAATCGTTGAATACGTGTTTAAGTCAACGACATTTAGTTTTATGGTATAGACCGGTTTCGTATGTCCTATAATGCATCTTGAAAGTATCGCAAATACGGACATTTCTGCGCGAACGACCATATTACTACGTTGTGCGCATGACGTTATTTGCGCAGAACGTAATGATATGGTCAACTGAGCGTTTTAAGGGACATACGAAACTGGTTTATTGTCCCAAACATGCGAATAAAATGTTTGATATGTGCGATCAAAGGGATAGTAACCCATGTCCCGTCATGAATTTTTTCAGGGAAGGAGGTACACCTGCAACGATATTTTCAAATCAAATGTCAAAACAGAAGCAGTGCGTTGTAACACACCTTTAAAATGGTAAGAGAGGGGACATAAAACAGGTTTTATTGTTGATTTTGTAAATTGGAGTTGTATAAATTACTTCTTGTTGTTTACTGTGTTCGATGATATATATTTAACATCAAAATCTATGAATATTTTGAAGCATCTGTATCTGTATTATATTTACATTGTCCTGTACTTGCAATATTCATAATGTAAGAAGCCTGAAATATCACACTGTAACATGTATACCCACTGAAAAAAGTCTACCTTAAAATCGCCCATGATATTTATTCCCTTACTCATTTTAATGTAGGTGCCTTCTTTCATTTCATGACCAAGATACAATACGCGTATCTACTCTATGCATGAGGATATATCATTATTTTATATTAAGATATTTTTGTACATTTTTAGCTGTAAGTTATGTTTTTATACTTTTTTGTAATGAAATAAAATTATTGAATTCTAGATGAATAACAACATATTGTGTTACATGGACTGTGTTATTAATCAGCTAAAGAGTGTGCTCTCTCTCTCTCTCCCTCTTTCTTTCTCTCTCTCCCTTTGTCTCTCTTCTCTTCGTTTTAAATCAAAGTATTTCAAATATCAAAATCAGTAAAAACTGCAATAATACTCTACAATTCTAGCTGTGGAAATATTCTTTGGCCATAACTTTGTTCTCTACAAATTTCTTTAACAATGCAAATTTATATGATTAAATTTCATGGTTCGCCAACTTGCTTCATGAGAATTTGATTTCTCGATTTGAAGCAAACTGTAGGTAGATTTGCAATTTTTATCGCGAGGTATTTAATTTACAAAATTTACCACTTTGTGAAATTTTCAAAATCAAATTCCTCTCAAAACTAAGTATATATTCACATGAACTAGGTAATTAATGTTAAGAGGATGGGGCTAAACATGATTTCCAGAGTCAATACTACAGAGATCAATCTAACAAAATACTAAATATATGCAGTTTATCGCTTTCCCATAAAGACGTTATAAGAGTTGTTGCAAGTAAAGTACATAAAAGTGCATTTTTTTCACTAATATTATATCTGAAAACAGTAAAAATGTTTTCCTTTTCAAAATGTCTAAGTATAGTAGTTGATGTTTCGAAATATTATAAAAATAAGGCGTTATATACATTCTTTTCACCAAACCGAAAAAAGTGCCTAGAAATGCAGCTAACTAAATAACGATGTCTCGTGCTTTTCCGTTTTCCCTTAAAAAGGAAAAATAATGTATGTTTAGATTAAAAAATCATTAATATAATAATCAAGTGCATACCTTTACCTAATTATCGATATTCCATTAAAATACTGGGCATTTTACCAAATTTTGCATTTTAATAAATCTTAATTTTCACTCCATTCACTTTTTTGGATGTTATTATTTCAAGTGCACTGTACTCAAATAACAAATGAAAAAGAATATACAAATAAAATTACAATAATTGACGTTTTAACTACAAGTTTGCATTTACCTTTTTTCAAATCGTGTTCATGTAGGGTTTAATTTGCCACACGCCCATAGCATGTTTCAGGGTTAGAAACAGCAGTTATAGCATCTGCTATATGGGATTTCCTTGAGTGAAAATAGACTTTGACTCATTGTGCACAGTTTCCCCTAGTTTCCTTTGATACTTAGGGAGGATGTTCCCACGCAAAAATAAATGACAACCAGCACATTTCATATTTTTAAATATAACCAGAGAAACATTGAATCAACTGTTGTAAGAATCGAAATAGAGGCATTTATGTACTTTAAGAAATTCATCCAGGACTGTTGTCAAAACGTAATCTAGAGATTGTTCATCTTTATCTAGTCCGAGAAATCATGGTAACAGCTGACTTTATCAATACTAATGTGAAATGCCGATCTTCTGTTCCTAATTGATTGGCAATACAGCGTTTGTAGGCAAAGAGAGTGATCGGTATAAACATTGCATAAAGGAGGCTATTACGATCAGGAAACAGGAAAACACCATGAACAGGGACGAGGGCAATATCAATTAAGTCATGCTTTTGATAATCTACTGAGGGAATCATCTGGCAACTTTGCTGCTAAGCAACAGTCAAGAAGCGTCAATAACAAGAGATCGTCACTTCACCATTATAAGTGTTGATAAAGTAAGCTGTTATGACTTCTAAACTCGCAAATGTTTCTTTTTTGACACTTTGAAAAATTAAAACCGAGTCAACATTTTGAAATAACTTGTGTACATACAATTATGAATATGACTTTGATAGCTCATTTGGTTTCAAAGTTTTATCATTCATTCATTATAAATTGGTTAACGTCCAGAATATCGTACCTAGATAGGTGTTGATACGTGGCAACGTTTCAAAATTTGATTTGCTCGGTGTCGGGGGGGGGGGGGGGGTAGTAGGGCACTCCATTCATAACAAAGTGCAACTGGTCGAAATGTGATAACAAATTAGTCAGATTATTTCAAATTTGTTTAATTAATTAAACAATTAATCGATATATTGCCTGTAAGTTGGTTACAACAAACTATATGCAACAACAGTAAAGCACATGTGAAACAAATTTTCTTCTACTTGAATCTTTTGTTTAAACAGAGGAATATCAGAAGTTTATCTATTGATAAAAGATGATATCAAAGGGTGATTGATCTATGTGTCTAATTAAGGCTTATCAAACAAATCAAATAGACCAAGAGCATATCTCTAGTACGATTAGATATGGACAAGACAATCAGATTTCAGCTGGCCGAAAACAGGTGCTTCTACACAGGTAACTATGAAGAAATAAACTTAATGCAAAGCGCATACAAAAATAAGTAGAAACTCTGAAATGGTTGGAGCGAAAAGTATGGT
>JXSR01S005288.1:31720-57112 GCA_000969725.1 Ophiothrix spiculata | reverse complement strand
ATATTTGCTGGAGTCAGGTTACAAGACCAACCCAGTTTGGCCTCATAGCCATTCCATGCTATGCTGTCATCAAGACATTTGGAATATCTGTAGATAAAGGAAAATCTAATAGATATGAACTGTAACCTCTTTTGAACTTAATCTGATTGCTTAAACTATTATCTTTTTTAAATGTCATGAAATATTTCATATATCAGCATCATTTTATTCTATTGTATACATCTTATCCTGACCAGTATGCCCGACCTATGAATTTGGCTTGCTTTATGTAGTGAGTATATGGCTAAATACAAATTAATAATTGTTTGTGAATTCATATCAAGAGGGAGGTTATGAAATGCCAAAATTAAAATTGACAAATTTGTTTATTTGCTTATGTTTTCAAAATAATTTAGAGCCAATGAACATTACCTAGGATTGATTGTCAAGGATTGTGCTTAGATGTAGAGTTTGCTGAAAATGGTTTCACTGTTAGTAGTTAAGCAATAAAATCAATTCCATGGTACACTGGCAATATCTAATGGAGTGTATTGTCTTTCATGTAAATTCAGCTATGTCAAGAGCATTTGATATTGCCTGACAAACTCCCAGCTCAATATTCAGTAATTGGACCCTTGGTATCTATTGGTTTTTCCTCACGTCTAGTTTGTCAAAACTGACATAAGAAATGCTTTAATTTGCCATGATGGTTTAATGTGATACAGCTGCATATGTAAGATGTCTGAATTGTATACAATCATGCAGAATTTGTCACAGATCAATAGAAATGCGTATGGGTAACCTGTTCACCAAAGAAACAGGACTACATCTATGTGGTCATATAATGGTAGCATGTAGGTTACTGTGTCTGTTGTGTTTATCACATGGAGTTCAAGTGAAGTGTGTTAGAAGGATTTTGATCATATGATGTGCATGTGTCAATGGAAATTTGATCATATGGGTGTCACATGTTTATGGAAACCTGATCACATGGGTATCACATCTCAATTGAAACTTGTTTACATGGATATCAGGAAATGGACTGTTTTGTGTCCATATGTGTGTCAGTGGAAAATTAAAGCCTTTTCAAACGGAATTCCCTATATGAATATCAATGGAAAGATGTTCATATGTTTGCCATGTGTCATTGTTGTTTTCCTTTTAAATATGTAATGGAAAACTGTTCATGTTTTCTGTGTTTTGTGTTAGTGGATATATGTGTACATGTTTGTTATGATGTTTTAGTGAAAGAAGAAATACCATCACATGACTACTATTTTTGAAAAACTTACATGCCCTCAGACTCTAGAGTCTTGTATAAATTTGATCTTATTTATGTAAATTTGGATTGGTAAACCTGACAAATATGTACAGACATGTGTATTATGTAATGAATAAATCTTGTTTGTAGTTTGAATCATCTTGTTTCATCACTTCATATGCAAGCTTTTAATCTAACCTTGTGGTATTTTGAGTTGTTTCTTGTCTCTATTACATGTAAGATAGGTAGATAACTTAAATGCCACAGCTGCAAGTGATTGTATCTCCCTATAACCGTGCAATGTATTCCATGTGTGCCCAAAACCTGCAAGTTATTTACCAATTGACACAGACTGTAAAGTCTACACTCTTCGTTTATTTGCACAAGTCCTCTCAATTTGGAGGCACAGGTGCACCAAGCGTTTCTAGATTTATTTTGACCTTTTTCTTCACATCATCAAATTCTGTCTTCAGTAGATAGCAAACAAAATATCTACAAAGCTAAAAGTTGGATTGCACTCCCACGTCTAGACAAATAGCAGTAGATCTCATTTTCACGTGCCTGTTTGAGGTATATTTGGCACCTATTGCACTCTGAAGTTTGTCCACCCACTCACTGCCATGCTAATGTGAGGTCCACAGGGTATCCATCCAATACAAGATGATTTCATATTGACCCATTATGCTATTCTATGTGAATCAATCAGCAGTATGATGACTGAATCACTAATCTTTAAATCTGAAGGCTTTATTTATTACATGCGATAAAAGTAAAAGTGGGAAAGAGAGGCCTGTAGCAATTAGAATATAACAAGTCAAAAATCTGATAGGTTTTAAATTCTTCACAATTAAAGAGGCCTCACCAAGATTGCTATGGCGAAGATAATGCCATTTGCCAACAAATTTGAATCCTGTGTAGCAAGCAGATATTCTACGCTGATTCTACCCGTGTCCTTATAATCTGTAAAGTCATTACTTATAACTGTTCTCAACATTTATCTCAAGTATGTTTTCAAAAGTATATCTTTTCAGCATCTTTGCTTACAATTAAAACCACTCTTTCAACACCTTAAGTCATCAGAGGTTTTGAGAACATTTTAAGAGTTGCTGTATAATACTTTAGACTTAGTACTATTCTTTATGAAAAAGAGGTAGTCTAGTATCATCCTCACCATAGATACGTGCCTACTTAACTTTTTTCATATCCTTGCAATTTGCAAAATATTATACCTGTGATCCTCACAGCCCTTCATCTCTCTGAGGATGTTTAGAGGTGATATTTAATTGACATGAAACAGAGCAAAGCTGATGCTATAAAACAGGGAGTGATTGGATCTTGCTGAGAGCACCAAAGCCAAGCAATCATGCAATATTTACTGGAGTCAGGTTTCAAGACCAACCCAGTTTGGCCTCATAGCCATTCCATGCTATGCTGTCATCAAGACATTTGGAATATCTGTAGATCAAGGAAATATCTAATAGATATGAACTGTAACCTCTTTTGAACTTAATCCGATTGCTTAAACTATTATCTTTTTTAAATGTCATGAAATATTTAATATATCAGCATCATTATATTCTATTATATACATCTTATCTTGACCAGTATGTCAGACCTATGAATTTGGCTTGCTTTATGTAGTGAGTATATGGCTAAATACAATTTAATAATTGTTGTTTGTGAATTCATATCAAGAGGGTGGTTATGAAATGTCAACATTAAAATTGACAAATTTGTTAGTTTGCTTATGTTTTCAAAATAATTTAGAGCCCAAGAAAATTACCTAACATTGAAATTCAAGGATTGTGCTTAAATGTAGAGCTTGCTGAAAATGGTTTTATTGTTAGTAGTTTACAATAAAATCAGTTCCATGGTACACTGGCAATATCTAATGGAGTGTATTGTCTTTCATGTAAACTCAGCTATGTCAAGAGCATTTGATATTGCCTGACAAACTCCCAGCTCAATATTCAGTAATTGGACCCTTGGTATCTATTGGTTTTTCCTCACGTCTAGTTTGTCAAAACTGACATAAGAAATGCTTTAATTTGCCATGATGGTTTAATGTGATACAGCTGCATATGTAAGATGTCTGAATTGTATACAATCATGCAGAATTTGTCACAGATCAATAGAAATGCGTATGGGTAACCTGTTCACCAAAGAAACAGGACTACATCTATGTGGTCATATAATGGTAGCATGTAGGTTACTGTGTCTGTTGTGTTTATCACATGGAGTTCAAGTGAAGTGTGTTAGAAGGATTTTGATCATATGATGTGCATGTGTCAATGGAAATTTGATCATATGGGTGTCACATGTTTATGGAAACCTGATCACATGGGTATCACATCTCAATTGAAACTTGTTTACATGGATATCAGGAAATGGACTGTTTTGTGTCCATATGTGTGTCAGTGGAAAATTAAAGCCTTTTCAAACGGAATTCCCTATATGAATATCAATGGAAAGATGTTCATATGTTTGCCATGTGTCATTGTTGTTTTCCTTTTAAATATGTAATGGAAAACTGTTCATGTTTTCTGTGTTTTGTGTTAGTGGATATATGTGTACATGTTTGTTATGATGTTTTAGTGAAAGAAGAAATACCATCACATGACTACTATTTTTGAAAAACTTACATGCCCTCAGACTCTAGAGTCTTGTATAAATTTGATCTTATTTATGTAAATTTGGATTGGTAAACCTGACAAATATGTACAGACATGTGTATTATGTAATGAATAAATCTTGTTTGTAGTTTGAATCATCTTGTTTCATCACTTCATATGCAAGCTTTTAATCTAACCTTGTGGTATTTTGAGTTGTTTCTTGTCTCTATTACATGTAAGATAGGTAGATAACTTAAATGCCACAGCTGCAAGTGATTGTATCTCCCTATAACCGTGCAATGTATTCCATGTGTGCCCAAAACCTGCAAGTTATTTACCAATTGACACAGACTGTAGAGTCTACACTCTTCTCTTATTTGCACAAGTCTTCTCAATTTGGAGGCACAGGTGCACCAAGCGTTTGTAGATTTCATTTGACCTTTTTCTTCACATCATTGAATGCTGTCTTCAGTAGATAGCAAACAAAATATCTACAAAGCTGAAAGTTGGATTGCACACCCATGTCTAGACAAATAGCAGTAGATCTCATTTTCATGTGCTTGTTTGAGGTACATGCACCTGTATTGCACTCTGAAGTTTGTCCACCCACTCACTGCCATGCTAATGTGAGGTCCACAGGGTATCCATCTAATACAAGGTGATTTCATATTGACCCATTATGTCATTCTATGTGAATCAATCAGCAGTTTGATGACTGAATCACTAACCTTTAAATCTGAAGGCTTTATTTATTACATGAGATATAAATAGAATGGGACAGGGGCCTTCAGCAATTAGAATCTTACAAGTTGGAAATCTGATATGTTTTGAAATCTTTACAATTAAAGTGCCCTCGCCAAGTCTAGTATCATCCTTAACATAGAAACATGCTTGCCTAACTTATTTCATTTCCTTGCAAAGTATTATACCTGTGATCCTCACAGCCCTTCATATCTCTGAGGATGTTAAGAGGTGATATTTAATTGACATGAAACAGAGCAAAGCTGATGCTATAAAACAGGGAGTGATTGGATCTTGCTGAGAGCACCAAAGCCATGGCAATCATGCAATATTTGCTGGAGTCGGGTTTCAAGACCAACCCAGTTTGGCCTCATAGCCATTCCATGCTATGCTATCATCAAGACATTTGGAATATCTGTAGATCAAGGAAAAAGTAATAGATATGAACTGAACCTTTTTTGAACTTAATCTAATTACACTATTATCTTTTTTAAATGTCATGAAATATGTAATATATCAGCATCATTATATTCTATTGCATACATCTTATCTTGACCAGTATGTCAGACCTATGAAATTGGCTTGCTTTATGTAGTGAGTATATGGCTAAATACAAATTTATAATTGTTGTTTGTGAATTCATATCAAGAGGGTGGTTATGAAATGCCAAAATTAAAATTGACAAATTTGTTTATTTGCTTATGGTTTCAAAATAATTTAGAGCACATGAAAATTACCTAGCATTTTTTGTCAAGGATTGTGCTTAGATGTAGAGTTTGCTGAAAATGGTTTCACTGTTAGTAGTTTAGCAATAAAATCAATTCCATGGTACACTGGCAATATCTAATGGAGTGTATTGTCTTTCATGTAAATTCAGCTATGTCAAGAGCATTTGATATTGCCTGACAAACTCCCAGCTCAATATTCAGTAATTGTACCCTTGGTATCTATTGGTTTTTTCCTCACGTCTAGTTTGTCAAAACTGACATAAGAAATGCTTTAATTTGCCATGATGGTTTAATGTGATACAGCTGCATATGTAAGATGTCTGAATTGTATACAATCATGCAGAATTTGTCACAGATCAATAGAAATGCGTATGGGTAACCTGTTCACCAAAGAAACAGGACTACATCTATGTGGTCATATAATGGTAGCATGTAGGTTACTGTGTCTGTTGTGTTTATCACATGGAGTTCAAGTGAAGTGTGTTAGAAGGATTTTGATCATATGATGTGCATGTGTCAATGGAAATTTGATCATATGGGTGTCACATGTTTATGGAAACCTGATCACATGGGTATCACATCTCAATTGAAACTTGTTTACATGGATATCAGGAAATGGACTGTTTTGTGTCCATATGTGTGTCAGTGGAAAATTAAAGCCTTTTCAAACGGAATTCCCTATATGAATATCAATGGAAAGATGTTCATATGTTTGCCATGTGTCATTGTTGTTTTCCTTTTAAATATGTAATGGAAAACTGTTCATGTTTTCTGTGTTTTGTGTTAGTGGATATATGTGTACATGTTTGTTATGATGTTTTAGTGAAAGAAGAAATACCATCACATGACTACTATTTTTGAAAAACTTACATGCCCTCAGACTCTAGAGTCTTGTATGAATTTGATCTTATTTATGTAAATTTGGATTGGTAAACCTGACAAATATGTTCAGACATGTGTATTATGTAATGAATAAATCTTGTTTGTAGTTTGAATCATCTTGTTTCATCACTTCATATGCAAGCTTTTAATCTAACCTTGTGGTATTTTGAGTTGTTTCTTGTCTCTATTACATGTAAGATAGGTAGATAACTTAAATGCCACAGCTGCAAGTGATTGTATCTCCCTATAACCGTGCAATGTATTCCATGTGTGCCCAAAACCTGCAAGTTATTTACCAATTGACACAGACTGTAGAGTCTACACTCTTCGTTTATTTGCACAAGTCCTCTCAAATTGGAGGCACAGGTGCACCGAGTGTTTCTAGATTTCATTTGACCTTTTTCTTCACATCATTGAATGCTGTCTTCAGTAGATAGCAAACAAAATATCTACAAAGCTAAAAGTTGGATTGCACACCCACATCTAGACAAGTAATAGATTTCATTTCCATGTGCCTGTTTGAGGTACATGCACCTGTATTGCACTGTGAAGTTTGTCCACCCACTCACTGCCATGCTAATGTGAGGTCCACAGGGTATCCATCCAGTACAAGATGATTTCATATTGACCCATTATGCCATTCTATGTGAATCAATCAGCAGTATGATGACTAAATCACTAACCTTTTAATATGAAGGCTTTATTTTTTACATGAGATAAAAATAGAAGTTGGACAGAAGCCTTCAGCAATTAGAATCTTACAAGTTGAAAATCGGATATGTTTTGAAAAATTCACAATTAAAGAGGCCTCACCAAGATTGCTATGGTGAAGATAATGCCATTTGCCAACAAATTTGAATCCTGTGTAGCAAGCAGATACTCTACGTTGATTCTACCCTTGTCCTTATAATCTGTAATGTCATTACTTATAACTGTTCTCAACATTTATCTCAAGTGTTTTTTCAGAAGTATATCTTCTTTTCAGCATCTTTGCTAACAATTAAAACCACTCTTTCCTTAAGTCATCAGAGGTTTTGACAATGTTTTAAGAGTTGCTGTATAGCCTAATACTTAAGACTTAGTACTATTCTTTATGAAAAAGAGGTAGTCTAGTATCATCCTTACCATAGAAAGGTGCCTGCTTAACTTTTTTATATCCTTGCAATTTGCAAAATATTTTACCTGTGATCCTCACAGCCCTTCATATCTCTGAGGATGTTTAGAGGTGATATTTAATTGACATGAAACAGAGCAAAGCTGATGCTATAAAACAGGGAGTGATTGGATCTTGCTGAGAGCACCAAAGCCAGGCAATCATGCAATATTTGCTGGAGTCGGGTTACAAGACCAACCCAGTTTGGCCTCATAGCCATTCCATGCTATGCTGTCATTAAGACATTTGGAATATCTGTAGATCAAGGAAAAATCAAAACGATATGAACTGTAACCTCTTTTGAACTTAATCTGATAGCTTAAACTATTTTAATGTCTTGAAATATATTATGACTTAAACATATTTTATTGATAATTCAGGCATAGAACTATTCTAGGCCTATATGTCTGATATTTTCTAATTGTATGTAGAATACACATCTGTAAGTACGTCCCCATTGACTTTACATGCAAAGTGACCTGTCAATAAACACCATTTACTCGACATAAAAGCGACTGGTTACCTTGTGCTTAGTCTCGATTGAAAGATAATGGACATATTTCTTCTACAAAATGGACAAAAATATATGGTCAAGGCAAAGTTTTCGAGTGCGCCCATGCCCGTGGGGAAATAGTGCAAGTGACAAGAAACCCTGTGTTCTCCAAAAGACATAAAATTTCTTCAAAAATGAATAAAACAAAATCATTACATTATGAATGATTTAATAACAGTCCAATTAGCATGATAAACTGTAAAATTTTGAGAAAAATATTATTTTCTACATATTCTGGAATTAATTTTAGGCAACAAGGGTCACTTTCTGCCTGCCAACAGGCATTTTCAACCTAGCAGACGACGCTACACAATTTATTTACCGATGAGGTACCTGTAGCGTATGTGGCACAATAAAGCAGTTTTAAAGGTATAAGTAGCAAATGGAAAAAGCAACAATCTATTATAGATTCAGCTTGTTAAATAGACATCCACTATTTTAGGTTTATTATTAATTAATGTTTGACTAGAAATTGTGTTTTGTTTGATAAATAGATAAAGTCCTTCTATATATTATACTATTAAAACAGTGGAGCTTGCAAAAGCTAAGCATATGCAATATAATTCACTTCAATTTGCATTATAACCGCATCTTTCTTAGAACTTGCCTGACCTTTGTTGTTATTATAAAAATTATTCACTTGTTGCGAGACTCTTGTTGCTAGCCTTATACAAAAAACGATTGGAATGAATAATTTGCAGGAGAGTTATTAGATTTGGAATCTATTTGACTCAATATTGCATACTTCAGGGGATGGTGCAATGAAAGGTTAATACAAAATATTTGGGTGAAGAGAAGAGATGTACGGCTGTATCATGTGTGATGGTATCTTTTTTTTTTGGGGGGGGAGGGGGATGGGAAAGGTTAAAATAGATCCTTCAAATGAAATATTTTTTGATTGGTTTCATTAGCCTTAACAATTCATCTTTCACTTGTTTGATGTATTTCAATATGATGGTTCATCCCGAAATGGGGGACTTTGCAGATGATATCAATTTTGATTTCATCATTTCATCTGTTGCAGCATTTTTTAAGCTTTAAAATGATACCTTACTTGTTGAAATTGATCAAGGCGATCAAATTTTACAACAGAAAATCTGCTGGAAATTCTTATTATTTTCTTTATTTCTTACTGCCTATTTTCACCTGTTTCTTGAAAAGTGTTCTGTCGCAAAGTTCCCCCCTTTCAGGGTGATTCATCGCATTTATATGAATACAAACAAACAAACAGCTAGTTATTCAGCATGGGTGACCTTCAAGGGGGTAATATGTGTTGGATCACCCTGAAAGGGGGGACTTTGCAGATGATATTAATTTTGCTTCATCAATTCATATGTTGCAGCATTTTCTAAGCTTTAAAATGACACCTTGTTGAAATTGATCAAGGCGATCAAATTTTACAACAGAAAATCTGCTGGAAATTCTTATTATTTTCTTTATTTTTTTCAACCTATTATTGCCAGTTTCCTGAAAAGTGTTCTGTTGCAAAGTCCCCCTTTTTGAGGTGAGTCATCACATATGATTAGAATACAAATAATTGAATTAATTCATTAGGCTTGATCAAATCTTTAGTTTACGAATTGTTAACAACTTTCTCAGCTTTTGTAAATTAGCATATGTGTGCCATGTACTTGCTTTTCACTGCATTCACCAGTCCATGTTGGGATGTCTATTCATATTTTGTAATCTTCTTAAAGTATACAATAGAAAATAGATTTGTTTACGAGACAAATTTTCACCTAAGTGGTATTTAAGGGTATTTTACCTACGAACAAAGAATAATTCCAGGCTACTTCTCTAAGGGTCAAAACATAGTCGGCCTTCAAACAAAATGTTCAATACCAAACATTTGGTCGTGACGTCAAAATGATGACTGACTCAAAATAAAATAACTTCAACACCGAGTTGAGACCAAATAAAATTTCACATATGTTGAATTGCCATAGACATTGTCTCAAATCAGTGTTTGTTACCGGTTTATAGTATAAATTCGCAAATATTTGGTGACGTCACGACCAAATGTTTGTTTGCGAAAATTTTGTTTGGAGGCCGTCTATGTTTTGACCCTAATTTGTAAAATCGTTGAAAATATCAGGAACTTATTATTTGTATAAGATGGATTTTTTTTATCTTTCTGTATTTTTTATTATTTTTAAAGAATTTGTATAAGATGAATTTAATAGCTGGTTGACTGAACGATAACAATACTCATCAGTGATGGGCACAAAATAAGGTATCATTATTATACCAGATTAAAATAACTCAAGTAGATAATAACAGATTGCAACCTAAATGCATAACAAGGTTTGCCAAGGTGTGAATGTTTTGAATCATTTGGTCACATTTTGCCTGACTGATGACCGCTGTTGTTTGCATTGCAATCATATCATGATTACACTATGCCACCAGACAATTGTATTAGGGTATAAGTATCTGTGTGAGTAGAATTGGTTAATAAAAACTAGACTTTTTCTTTGTTTGGGGTTAAACAATTCGTAAACTATTCGTAAGCTATGGATTTGAACAGCCTATAAATAGTATAGTATGAAAAAATTTACAAGGCAAATTTGTTAACTTTGAAGCCAATCTATTGGAAAATTGGTGAGGTTGTTGGAGCAACAAGGGTGAATGATATTATCTGACTGAGTCATATTGGTCATGATAGTGATCAATGTAATGTGCAATTAAATTACACTTTACCAGTATTCATGATATGTGATGATTGTGTACACAAAAATTATGTTGAGAATGGTAAAGCGTGCTCAGCTTAACTCTGCCAGTAATTAACTTGAAACCAACTTCATAGCATTTCTCTGAATGCTGTGATAAACAGACTTTGAAGTAGATAACTTGAGGGTTATTTGTAAGTACAGCATTACATTTATTGAAACCAAACTTAGTTGTTCCTTGGTGTGCAACATTTTCATATCCTGTTCATGTGTTGCATACATGTCTCATCATTACATGCTTTGTTTGGAGGTTTTCTACCTTAAAATTGAATTTTTGTGTGCTCTTGTAAGCTAAAGTGAATTTAGGCTACGCTGGTACCCTCGATATCGGCACTTCACTATCGCTCAGACTGCCCACTATCGCAGGTAACCGCTGATCATAATTAGTCAAAATTTTGACCAGTAGAATAACACAACTTGACAGCTCACTCGCCCTATCTAACTACACGGCAAACGTTCGTTAGTGGAAGGCTTTGGTGAAGAGGTTGACAAAATGGCGATGTTTACATGCGCGACCTCTGCATGGCGCACCGCGTTTAACAACGCGTTAACAAGAATTCGCGCAATCACCAATGCATCACGCATGTTGTGTGTTTGACGCGGAAAACAAATGCCTTCAGGGCACAGGCCAATCAAGTGCTTAGATTGATTAGCGATTACCGGCGTCTTATTTTGGATAAGACGCCGGAGCCCAGCGTAAATTTAGGCCTGCCTGGGAATAAGAATCGTGTACTGAAAATTGTTTTTGTTTTAAAAACAAATTATCAGTTTGAATTTTACTATGTTTTGTATATTGATCTTGTCAATACAGCACCCCATATATACATCAAATTCCGCACATTTGCCCCAATGTTATTGTTTGGTGTACCCTATTACAATAAAAATCAAATTCTGCTTTATAATTCTGTTAAAGCTTCTCAATCATAACTGAAAGAGCATGGTTACAATAACACTACATATAATGTTCGGCATAACAAAGAAAATGAAATAAATCTTGATCTGAGGAAATCACCTTGCTTCATGTGTAATCCTCAACAGTGGTTTGATGGAGGGAAAATGTCATGGCATACGATTTCGTAGTCAGAGGCTACCCATTTTAAACTAGCCAAATGTAGTATATTGAACAGTAATGATTACCTTGATACCAACCAAAGTATGGAGACATTCACAAGCCAAATGCAGTATATTGAACAGTAATGATCAGTACCTTGATACCAACCAAAATATGGAGACATTCACAATCAAAATGTGCATTTGGCTATTTTCCATTCAGTTTCACATTAACATGTCCCATAAGAAAAATTTGAGAACCTCTACGCTAGACAAATTTTTAACCCATATGATTATGAGTCTGCAGGCTAGACAACAAGACAATCCAATACAAGGCAGAGACTGGTTTTAATGCAATTCATGCAATTTAAAATCTAGGGATCATCTAAGATCTAGCAACATTTGAATTAGAAGTAATCACCATTCCAAGCATTTGATAGAAAGAATGGCATTGGAACATCTTGTGTCCACAAACAGTGCATTATTCATGTTCTTTTATTAGCATCAAACATTTGCATGCTTATAGATGGATGTTAACATTTAAAAAGCGGTGGATAAATATTCAACATTACTGTTGAGATTTGTTATGCAGAGAAATGTTGTTTAGGGCAATGTAATCGGGATCCCGTCTGATCTGAAATCCGTAGGTTACTTTTGTCTACAGCACATATAAATAGTGATCAGTCTCCGTGATACAAGTACTTTTCTATATGTGGGAATGGTGAATATTTGTTGGTTTTTTACCATGGCAGTTTAGGTATAAACTATTGACAACTTATGCCTTGGGTAATAATGTATCAATTGGTCTAATGTATTTATACTTCAAAGTAATGTATCTATGCTTTCTTTGATTGATTGGGATGTGCTACACCAATAAAACTATGTTTTCTTTCTTGAGAAAATAGTTTTGTTAATTTGGATTTTCTTTAAAAAATGCATCATTGGCAGATGAGAAAATTTAAAAGATAAAATGGCAATCCAAACTGGCCAGTTTGATGAAATGTTATGTAATACCAGTGAGGTTTAGCCAGTAAATATACAATCCAATTTTAGAAGGTCTGCTCCCCCAGTTGAATCTCATTTTTGCCGACTGTCAGAGGTTGAATCTAAGCTAGATAAAATGTTTAATAGTAATGATTACAACTAACATAATGAAAACTGATCAACATATAAATAATTACATGTATAAAAAACACACAGATTTGCAGCCATATTTTGAAGGGGTTTTCATGGAAAATATAAAAACAGCCACAAAAACAAAACTCACAGATGATATAAAATGGGAATTCAGAACGATGAACAATGCTTATTGATGAAGATTGCATGAAATCTACCATCAAGACTTTCTTAAAGATGCTTTTGTTCAAGAGGATTCCTTATTTACTAAGAATTCAGGAAGATACAAATTTTTATTTAGGGGAAATTTTAAGTGCTCATATGAGCATGATTGATCACATCTTTTTCACAGATTTCTTTTACCAAAAGTTTAATTTTGAATTGTACTGTTCACATGAGAGTAATACAATTTTCACTCATTCAGTTGAGTGTTTTTTTGTGTGTGATAGGATTGTGTTTGTTCAATCCTTTTTTGTCATTATACATGATACATTTGAAGTTGGGATATGAGTTTTTCCAGTAGTTTTTGTGATCTTTAGGCATTTTTGACAAGTGCTTCAATTATTTGAATATTCTGACTTTAGAGCTGCTGCTTTAATAACATCTTGAATGAAGGAAATAATTGTTTAAAGATGCATTATTTATTGTTTTTAATTTTTATTAAAAACCCAAACAGCCAGATAAAACGACATTTTCATTGTAATTTGCAACAGGGTTTGTTTGCTAATACCACTATGTTATTATTGACAGGCACACAAAGAGCTTTTCATTTCTGTCTGAGATAGCAGAAATGCAAGATATAAAGGTATGTTTTTTGTACCAATAGGAAGGAAGCTTACTTGACATACATGTTGCGTTGACCTATTCAATTAAGCCTAGCGGTACACTTGTAGCATTAACATTCAAGAGCTATCTACTGTTGATAGCTTTTCCATGTATTCACCACCTACAACGTGGCCTTATGAATTTGGTACTAATTGATTTCGCAGTAGAACCACAGGATATGCATGAACTTCATGATGAGTAATTATGACACAAGGTGAAGTTCTAAATATATATTACTATTAATTAGCTAATTATTGTACCATTTTGTTTACTAGTGATTAAATGATACATTTGCAACAGAATTGTAGTTTATGTATGATATTGCAATTGTAGCAGATAAACTTAGGAAAGGATTGATGCGTCGGTTAGCATTTGAGTCATATGAATTTGAAGTGACAAACATTTACCATGTTCTTGTGATAGTTTTTCAAATGTTTACCTTTGTAACTATGTTATTTGTGCTCATTATAAGGCTGCCAATCTTTTTTTTTTTTGGAGTTCATGCAATTTTTATATTCAATTCGAGGCATTGATGTCTATTCTATGTTTCACTATGTGTCACTGCTAAATACAAATTTGAAAGTTTCAGTGGATCTCTATAATGATAAGTAATGGCGCCAATGTCTGCGTTACTGTTCATGTGAGCTATTTACTGTGTTAGTATTTGCAAGGTTAACATTGAGATCACCAAGAGACATTTAATGATATTTATTATCAATAAATATTGATAGGTTCCTTGCCAGATTCTTGAAAATTGAAGCAACCTAGGTTGTCTCATTCATTCAGCGCTGTGTTGTAGTGGTTATTCATCATGACAGAGTCATGGACAAATTCGACATTAATATTAATGATCAGTTTGCAGTAAGGATTTTAATTACAAATGAATGTTGCAGAGAGCCAATTCAATGTCTTTGGATGAATCCCCATCTTGCTAAATTGTTATTTGTGATTGGAAGGTTAATATACTTTATAATTTTCAGGCCTGTTGCATGCATACAAATTGATAATAATAAGTATTGTAGGTGAATATTGGTTTATATGAAATATTTGTAATGTGTAGAATTTCCATTTATGGAGTAATAACGTTTTACTTGACTTATGTTGCTTTATACCGTTACAGATATGAGATTGTTATGTCTAAAAGAATAGGCCTATTACATGAAAACAGTTGGTGATATATATATGTGATTGTGAGATAAATAAATGATAAGTTTGTTGAAGAAGTTATCTATGTCATGATGATAAAAGGATCAAAAGGATGAGTTGTACATGTATCTTTCTTATTTCAGCCCATTTAATGTGAACCTGCCAAGTCCTTTATGGATTATTCTGTGTGAAACGTGGTGAACACTCTTCTCATGTTCCTAAAAAGTAATGCGTTCTAAATGAATTTCAAATTTGATTGTAACTTATGCCCTATGCATTTTAAAATAACAATCAATAACCATATTTTAAACAATGTTCTTTCCTTTTCTCTTTCTTTTTCATATTGGTGATATTCACATCTGGTTTTTCAATATCAGGTAAGTAAAAATTAAAAGGGGTATAAAAGTAACTAAAAATAGGCAAACCTTCTGAAAATCCAGAAAACACTAACATTGACAAAATGTGTTCTCCTGAATATCATGACACTTAAAACCGACTTCTTCATAATGCACTTTCAGTTGCTTTTGACCAAATAAGAAGATTAATTAAGCAAAGTAAGTAAAGTATGAGGAATTAACATGTTACCAAGGTATTTTCCCACCCATTATTGCTCCAAGGGGAAAAGGGCTCCAAGGGACCACCGCTTAAAAAACTGCCTTCCCACATGAATTTTACACTGAAAGTCTGGTCATTGATAAAGCATACAAAAAGGACCAAAATACAGACAAAATATTAAAAATCGGTAGCATTTTAAAATGACGGCAAGAAAACATTTTTTTTTTATGTCAGTCAACAATTTTCCTGCTAAAAAATTCAAAAAGCCTTTTCCCAAAGGAATTCTTGCATTAAGTTTTGCTCTTATTTGCACATTGTAAGTATATACTAATACATTTCTGAAACGAATTAGAAGAAAGTTATTCATTTACGATTTAATTGGCAAAACAAATTTAATCAGCACCGACTAAAAACTATTTTATGCAAATTAGCAAGAAACCAACTGTGTTAATTTGATTTTTTTACCACTGGGAGACCTGCAGAGTTAAGTTTGATGATTACATGGAAGAGCAATATAGAAATATTCAAGCAATACAAATTTTTTTATATCGTTCTGGTCACTTCAGCGTTAAGCTTGATTCATTTAAATTATACAAATTCGTGGAAATAGACAACACATTATTGGTAGCAAAAGAGTTATGACTGTGATAACTTTTTTCATAGTTAAGTATATAATATAATTCATACCCATGGAGATCCCTGTGGTTAAGATTTGCCAAATTTGTGTCTCAAATTTCAAAATTCCTAGAGCACATTAATGTTAGCAAATAAGTTGTGACTCCTTATGCATGTTTTTCATAGTGAGGTATAAAATTCACACCCATTGAGATACAGCTGGTGATCCCTATGGTTTAAGTCCTTCATCATTGCACATGATTTTCAAGTCTCGTTGTTTCAGCGCTGACACATTAGC
The DNA here is from genome assembly GCA_000969725.1 of Ophiothrix spiculata. NCBI lineage: Eukaryota > Metazoa > Echinodermata > Ophiuroidea > Amphilepidida > Ophiotrichidae > Ophiothrix > Ophiothrix spiculata. The sequence continues at coordinate 40,869 of JXSR01S005288.1, read as the reverse complement.
TTTCATGTCGTCATTGTTTGATGATTTATTTAAACCTAGTATCTGATTTACCATGCATAATTGATGACTGTTAGGCTTCATCCACGATGGTAAAATTTAATTTCTTCGTCGTCACACATAGTGGTAACCAGGGTAGCAGCTCGAGTATCGGAAATTGTCAATAATTGATTAGCTAGCCCTCTGGGTGTAGAGGATGACATTATAAGGAGCTGACTGTGTCATGAAAACTAGCAGTTTTCACCAATTATGAAAAAATATCTGTAAATTGAAGTAAATATTTGATTGTCTGCAACTTTGTCTAGTCTCACTGAGTTTATGAAAAGTATTAACCCTTTCAGTCCTGAATTACAATATAGCCCATACTGAATTAATGTACTCTCTATAGGAAATGCATGAGCATTCTATTGGAGGTGCCTTAGGCGTGTTCTATCAGAGGTTTAGGGTTGTTGAATAAACTATATATATTTAACATAAACAGATATAAATCAAAGACTGGGACTTAACTAACCATACTTAAACCCTTCATCAATTTTATGACCATACCCATATGGTATGCAACAGTCATCTGATCCTTTTGAATGGTCATGTAACAAACTACTACCAGAGGAATGAACATACATTTTCATAGATAATTGAAGTGATGAACCTCTTGAGATAAATAATTGAAAATATTAACAGCAGAACGTACCTTTGACCATATCTTTGTTTTAATTTGAGATGCACATAACACCAGATTGACTTTAACACGAAGTAGAGATTATTTATATGTGATTTTGTAATTGTTTAGAGTCTTAAATCTTGACCTACATAATCATAATTTGTTAATACCAGGAGAGCGATTTTGTTTTAGCTTATTTCAGTATATTAAATAATATTACCATCGGTGTGTCTAGGATGATATCTTGGGGATGGGGCTTTTTGGAGGATTAGCAACACACATGCGCAGTATATACAGAATTGTGTTTTGAAGCCAAAAAATGTTACATTTTCTTATTTTTCGTGAAAAATAGGTCGTAGACCCCCACTTTTTATGTTGTTAAAATTTTGAAAGAACATACTTGTGTGCAAATTTAAATGGGAAGTTTTTAAATCAACACTAAATTTGACACTTTTGCTACATTTGCCATAGACCCCCAATACCCGGGCCCCTATACTCATTTCCCCCCCAAATGCTATTTTAAACTGACTCGAATGCAAAAAGGAATCTGATGACTGCCAATTATTATTTTAAAAATCGGTTCTACATCGATAAAATATTATTCATGTCGATTTTTACTAGCAAATTTCAATCAGATCTATCATGGACCAGACCACACCTTCACAGCTAAAATCCACAAAAAAATGGCTAGTTTTACAGCATTTTTAAGAAATTGCGGGGCCTTCAGCACTAAAGCCACCCTCTGGGTATCTATTAGTTAAAACATTGAACAGTGAACATACTAGCATGAATTTCACATGGTGGCTTCATATATGAAGGAAAAATCTTTTAAATTAATTGCATATCATGAATTCTTCAATATGTGAAAGATTGAATCATCAAAGTCTATAATGCCTTTAAATGTAATGGCCATAGAATATATCGATGACTTGTGTAGTGTATGAGATATGTTAGACAGATGAGAAGTAAAAATATCCATTGTTTTAATTAGGCCATGCACTATGCATGTCTCCCTTGTAACTTACAGTAATGATACTAACATGGCCAATGATCATTATTACTATCCCAAGGACAAATTTTTGATATATTTAGAAAAAACTGATGAATATAAACAGGATTATGCTTGTAATTGTACTCATTTGTGTCCTTGATGTATGTAAATTTCTTTGGCTGATTTGTTCCAAAAGTGGATATACATTGCTTGAGTTCAAATGTTCTGTCTGTGTATAACAATGCATTTTGTAATCTGTAAAATAGTTTGTTAACCCATTACTTATTCTATTCACTGGAGTCAATAAGTATAGATAATCCCCACTTGAGAAATTGCAATCCGTAACAATCCTTTTGTGTTTACACAAGAAAAAGCACAGCTAAAACGGCCAGGGATTTTTGCTTTTGTTGAAGACAATAGCCTATCCCATACTTTGATTGACAGGCATCTTTTGTGCGGTAAGATTAATTCGATATTTCTTTTGTCAATTTCAATTTGTAAACTAATTTGTAAACTTAATCCTTAGTCTTATAATGAGATAACTTACGACAAATTTGAACAGGCCTAATACCTTCTTAGCTGTCTCAACTCAAGGCCTCCATAGACCATTTTCAGTTTTTGCTAAATTTGTGTAACACTGGAAAAATAGCAATTTTTTAATGTTTCTAGAATGCTGTGTTCATTGTGTTTCTGCTGCCTATGACTCTCCACTGGTATGTTTAGGCTCTTGTTTCAGTTAAGTTTATTTGGTGCATGAATGTGATTTGATGTCATTATGTACACGTGATACGGCTTGTAAATTTCATGTATTTTTGAGTTCAAAAGAAGATATGCAAAATCATGATGAGCAAGGATGTTTAGATTTATACCTTGAAGTATGCAACAAGAAATCAGACTCTGTTACAAGATCCATAGCATATCCCTTGTATTCTTCAACATTGTTAACTGGTGGTTTTGTATTGTGTAAGAGACTAGTAATGATTGATTAGTATTGATTTAGTCTGAATCACTGCGTATTAATATATTTTTACATGAATTCTTCATAATGTTGGTATTATTTTGGGCTTTTTTTTTTTTTTTTTGATAACACATGGACAAACATTGTTAATAAATTCATTTGAATGTTCAGCAAGATTTTGTTCTATGTTGTGATTTGACAAATATGGACTAATTTACTTCCCCGTACAGTCATATCAGTGTTAATCGGCTACTTGTTGCATACTTCAAGATTTACAAAGTATATTTAAAATTTATCTAATGGCTAAATCAAATAAAGTGTTGCTATGTAAGAGTAGTGCCATCAAATATATCTATTGCTTTACTCTATAATATAATGTACACTGGAAAACGTTCACGGTGATGGAAAATATATGTTATGACACAATTGGGTAGCTGACTGAACAGATTATATACACATGAATGTAATCAGGTAGAAATGTGATTTCAAATGTGTATCAAGTAATGAGATCAGAAATATGATAGGATCTAGCAACCGTGTGGAAAAGTTAGTGTGTAGTAGTGTGCCATGTTTAATTCGTATATTGAATCACAGTTTATAAATTTAGGATAGCGCAAATGTGATATGTCGCTTAACATACATGATAGCCTTATGAAATAATGCTGGGGACTGATTGCTAAAGAGAAATGAGATATGCTCACAAATCAGTACGACATATGTGTTGGATGTAATAGAGAGTTTATATCATAAAATGAGGACTGATTGATACAGATAAATCTGGCTGAACAGGATTAATGAGTGTATGAACATATAATCAGGTAGAGATGTGATTGGAAATATTATAACCTTTCTGGTAACAACGTGGATCATACAGGTTTACCTTATGAACTTGTATGCAATAAAACAAATCTTAAACTGCTTTAATTACTTATTTCAATCAAACAAGCTGTTAAATCTCTGCCAATAATTCAAACTTTGCTAGCTTGCTTTGGTTATTTCCCTTGGTTTCCACGTATCATTTGTTTGAATCTTGATATGAGGTCATTTCTGTAATTTGGACAATTGCATGGTCAGTGGCCCCTGCAATCAAATATCTTGAAATAATGTAAATCTGAAATAGGTAGACAAGTGGGGAGTGGTCAGCTTCTTTCTGATATGTTGGAATTGAATTATTGTCGGTAGTTTATTCAGCTTCTATTTATGTAACAGCCATCAAAAATGTTGTTGATATATAGCAATAAGACTGACCATTAGTTGTCTATGCTATAATCGAAAGCATGCTTAGTTGAAGTACATGTATTAACCACCTACGCTGAAAGTATTATGTACCTTGGAGTACCTTGGCACTTTGTGTTTGAGTTTGTTTAATTTCAATGCTTTATGTTCACATTGATATAGGTTTATTTTGTACAAAGAGCACACATTTTGCTACTTGAACTTTCCAAAATGTATAATTAAAAGTATCATTACTGGAATTTCCTAGAACAATTCAGTGTTAGTTAAGCTCATGGAATTTATTTGAGTACAAATGTTGCACTACAGTAATGGATGTGAGAAGATTAAACAATGTTTACATCCCATGGGGACTTAGATGAGCTCATGATGTATGGTGTAAGTGCTAAGAAGCGGTCATGATTAGATGACCATTACCTCTGTGAGTGAGTGCCTCAATCAAAACATATATCTGCTTGATGGCTTAATATCCTGCGTTCAAGTTGGAGAAGGTGCAATTAGAGCAAGGCACGTTTTGAGAATGCATTTGATGTAGGTGAATAATGGTGCAAGATTTCACTGCAGAGAAATTATCTGCATCACTTGAAGCATTATTGTTTTTGATCGATTAGCGGACAGTTTTGTTTGATGTCTTAGTCTTTGCATCTATAACATCTGGGAATATGACAACATGGAATATTTGCACCAAACATCAGGATGAGGAGTTAAAATGGTTGGTCTCTATTTTTAATATGATTTTATTCAAATAATGATTTATTTCTTCACATGAGAAACCGTCGGGCCTGGATACTGTATCCACTCGTCCAATTCAATTGTTTTCTGACCGATTAATTCTTAGAATTAATTTATTTCTATACTCGTTAAAGTTAACCAAACCATCATATGCTATTTCTGAACCATTACCAAAGTATTTTTATCCGGCACGTTTGTATGAAATAACTCTAACGGTAAAGGCGATGTACATTCAGGAAATAGGTAGTTGAATTAGACGAGTAGATTCTGTAATTGATTTATTTCATTTACTTGAACACTTTTTCTTTCAATATTAGGTTTATTTCAATATATATATGAATTAAAAAAATAGTTTTAATTAAAAACAATTAGTTTTTGAGCATGAGAGCCCTTTTAGGGTCTTGTGTAGTTAGAAATACATAGTTAAATTCATTCTATATGTCTTATGGTATAAGAATTTGAATGCAAGGTATATTTGTTGACTAAATGCCAATCTGCAATTTGCAAGGTTGTTGGAGCAACAAGGACAATTAGTCATGATAGTGATCAATATTTTATGACACCCTTAAATTGATATAAAGGGGTCTTTGCCCCTTAAGCTCTACCAGTATTCAAGATATGTGCACTGTGATTGTGTACACAAAATTAGATGTCGAGAACGATAAAGCGTTAAAGCATGCTCAGCTTAACTCTGTCAGTAATTAACTTGAAGCCAACTTCATAACAGACTTAAAGTAGATAAGCTTTGGGAGATTGTAGGCAAGCATCACATTTATTAAACCCAAACTTAGCTACTCCTCAGTGTGCAACATTTTCATATCCTGTTCATGTGTTGCATACATGTCGCATCATTACAGGCCTTGTTTGGAGGTTTTCTACCTCAAAATTGAGTTTTTGTTTGCTTTTGCAAGCTAAAGTGGATTTTAATGCACTGCTTGGGAATTCAAATCATGTACTGAAATTTATTATTCTCAAACACAAATAATCATTTTGAACTTGGGAATAAACACAATGTTGTCGTGTTTTGTACACTGATCTTGTTGATACAGCAGAATTAAGAGCTCAGTTTTTAATGTGGTAAAGCATTCAATTCTGCACATTTGCTATGTTTGTATGAGTGAAAGCTATAAAAATCGAATTCTACTTTATTATTTTATCAATTTAAGCTGCACAATCAAAACCAAAAGATTGTGATGATAATACTAATACTTTAATTTTGCAGAAGGTTGATATCATGATGCTGATTGTAAATCAGATGGAATAGATTTTGAGCTGAGAAAATCCGATCATCTAGCTTCAAGTATGTGCTTTGATGGTAAAGTTTGAACAGCATATATAATTTGCTAGTTTAGGACCAGGGGTCAAAATAATTTTGATTTTTAGGGGGGCTATTTTTTTTTCTCAGCAAATAAAATCTCCCTTTGACTTTCATTCCAGGGGGCTCTTTTGAGCTATCTGGGGGCTACTTTTTTTAACTTATATATATTGTTGCTAAATATATTTATCATGTTATGAGCAACATTTTGGACAATTAAACTTCATCTACTGTACTTTGATCAACACCAAGTAGGCGGGCCTCTTCAGATCGTGAATTGATACAAATAAGCGCATGCGTAGCTGAACACAGCCCAACTGCTGGAGATGCAGCGCTTTGTATGTGTAACTCGCGCATCAGTATCTACGGGGCGCATGTAAGTTGGATTATGTTCACTTGCGGATGAAGAAAAACCTCATAATTTCCGCCTATTTAGTGTTGAGCAAAGTATAAGTGGGGTGATTGTTGTGCTTTAGTAATTTTTTTTTGCCTCTTCCATCTTTGCAAGGGGTATTTTTTTAAATAAAAATAGGGGGCAATTTGCCCTTCGCCCTCTTGTATTTTGACGTCTGATTAGGACTACTCATTCTGACTTGCTGATTTTAGTACTTTGAGCAATTTTTGATTACTATACCTATTCCAACCAAAGGAAAGATGCAGAGTCTTAAAATGTGCACTTTTCTATTCAGTTTTCTGATTTATGTGTGGTATTATACAAACAATTTGAGGACCCCAGTGGCATACACATCATAGCCCATGTTGTTATTATGAGTCTGTGGACAACAAGCCAATCCACAACAAGAGGGATACTGTTTAATTTTTAATCAGAGGAGGTTTTCACAATATCCCACGATGCAATGCAACATTGTACAATATGCCTGCAAATCCAATTCAACTCCTATACTTATGTACAGGTTTCTGAGGTTTTTGAGGTGTCAGCAATGTGGGTAAACACTGGGCTATTGTGAAAAGAAACACATCCCTAGAAAGATATGAATGAGTACTATTCAATGGAATTCCTAATAGCCCCTTGTCCAGAAAACCATTATTGCCTATTATATATCAGTGTATCAGAATAATGCATTGTGGGATATCCTGAAAACCACCTCTGATTTTTAATGGAACTATAAAATTCAGGGGACCTTTTTGCAACATTCACAATATATTTAATCACCATTTACAACATTTCATCGTGGGATGTGTTGGCATTGAAAACATTTTATCATAAGTCCACACAAATATTGAATTATTCCTGTCTTATTATTATTAGCAACAAACATCTGCACTGTTATGATTGCTACCATTTACAAAATGGTTTATATGCATTCAACATTACCGTTGATATATTTTATGTAGAGAAATGTTGTTTAGGGCAATGTAATCAGGATCCCGTCTGATCCTAAATCCCTAGGTTACTTTGGTATACAGCGCATATAAATAGCGCTTACAAGTGCTTTCGCAAATACAGTAATAGTGAAAGAGGCTCGCAGTAGGCAAGGGTTTGTCATCTTTGACCATGGTAGTCTAGACATTAACCATGTAAGATAATTTTTCTCAGGGTTTTTCACTCATTTGCTATGTTTTTCTTGCCGATGCATGTTGTTAAGGTCTTCTGCATACTGATGTACTTATTCATGCACGTATTTGCAGTGCTTGATTTGTTGATTTTGACTGTTTTTGCTCACGCTGTTGACACACGTTAAGATGTAGAAGGCCCGATTTCAGAGATCTGATGCCCGAAGTAGCAAATTTATCACTTTAAATAGTGTATATATGCCGTATGTTTTCCCAAATTAAAAGAAATTTTCTTTGTCGAGAAAAATTGTTTTGTTTTATTAGATGTTCTTTAAAAATGCATCTTTTGGCATATGAGATACATCAAAAGATGAAATGGCAATTAAAACTGGTCGGTCGGCTTATCAATATAAGAAGAAACATTATGCAATACTAGCGAGGCTTAGTCAGTAAATATATATGGAATCCAATTTAAAAAGCCTGCTGCCCTGGTTTAATCTAATTTGGACTGGCTTGAGATAGCTTGAACCTAAGCTAGATCACCTAATTCATTTAAAATGTGAAATTTAGAGTAAGAGTAGAGCCCTTCATAATGATTGCCAAATATTTCAGATCACCTAATTCATTTATAATGTGAAATTTAGAGTAAGAGCGCTTCATAATGATTGCCAAATATTTCAGAACGGAAGCTGGTTTTTGAAAATAATAAAGATAAGAAAATTGTACTTCGATATTTGATCACTTTATTTTGCCTTAAATGAGTAAATAAATATCTTCTATATGTGAAGTATTGTAAAGAATAATTAACTGTACTCAGGTGGATGCAGGAGATTGTGGTCGTGTTGATGTTATTTTTTTTTACAAAAAAGGTTCTATGTAAATATTGCTTTGACATCAACTTTGATATGTTGTCATTCCATTGATACCGGGATCTAAAACTATGAAAAATGAACCTTGTGTTTAGGTTACAGGGTAAAGTATGAGAAACATTCATGTTTTTTTTTCTCAGGCCTTATCTGATTACACAGTAACTAAAATCTGATAACGAAATGAGAACACAGAAATAATGCAAAATGCCTATCGATGAAGATTGCATTGAACTCCACCATCAAGACTTTGTAAAAGATGTGTTTACTCAAGAGGATTCCTGATTTACTAAGAATTCAGGAAGACAGGGAATTTTTACTAGGGGAAGTTTGTAAGTGGCAGTCATGTGAACTTGATCGATCAAATCTGTTGCATTGATTCTTCTTTTAGTAAAATTTACTTAACTGTTCTAAAAATTGATTGCTGTTCAAAATCAAATTATGAGATTTGCTTTATTGTCACACAGGATTTTCTTTTCTTCCAGTCTTGTTTAGTCACTGTATATGGTACATTTGGAGGCAGAACATGTTTCTTCAACAGTGTTGTTTATCGGGATATTTGCCTTTTTATTTTCAGATATAAAATCTGATCCCGGGGGGAGGGGGGGTACTCACATATATTGGCAGGGTATATATGTCCGGCGGTCAAGACCCCCTTTTTCAGGCCGCTCACTTGATCCCCAATTTCAGCATGATTCAGTTCTTTTGACCCCGTTTCTGAGAAAAATTACAACATTTTAGCTCTAACTGCAAAAATTTCAGTTCACTAGACCCCCAAAAATCGGTATCAAAGGTCCATTTTTACAGAAAATCAGTTCACCGGACCCCAATTTCAGTGCTTTGCGCCTGACATACATACCACTTTCAAAGTTGAGTGCCCC
>JXSR01S005288.1:0-14757 GCA_000969725.1 Ophiothrix spiculata | reverse complement strand
ACTATCAATTTACAATATGGTTTTTAATTGCAAGATTGTTTATTGAAAAAAAGTTGCAAACAGTTTAAATAAACTTCTAATTATTTATAATTTACCCACAGTACCAGTTTGTAGTTATTGTCAATCACACATGGAGATAGATATTGGTGTCTTAGGTCGCAGCTATATTTTACATGTTTAATTGCTTACTTGCTTGCTCTACCAATACAAATAAAGCTAGTTAACATATATGTTGGGTTAACCTTTCAATTAAGCCTGCTGAACTGCTCCTTGCTATATTTAAACAATAGCTATCTACTGCTGATAGCATTTCCAGGTTTTTACCACCTATGAATTGTACTAACGAAGTTGGTACTAACCAGTGGATGCCATATTGAAATCACATTAGAATTAGAGATATGCATTAACTTGATATATGCAATTATGAAATGGGGTGAATTTTAGATATTACTATTAGGTAATTATTGTGCCATTCTGTTTACTATTGATGAAATGTTATGGCGTAATTATTTATACATTGATAGGAAAGGATTTATTTGTCAGTTAGCAATGGAATCATATGAATTTATGATGTCAATAACGGTGACAATAATTTCCCAATTTCTTTTGTTTTTCATATGTATGTTGTATAACTATGTTATTTGCGCAAAATGTAATGCAATATGTTTATGCAACCTGTTTATGTACAAATTGTTTCTGTTTCTGTCATACACTTCGGTGAATAACTATTTTTGAAATGCTATACTACTGATGCCCTTTACATCTAAGAGTTGCCAAGCTGTTGCCAACATTTAGGCAATTTTTCTTGTCTTTCTAAGATTATCCTACCCACTTTATACTGCAACTGATGGATGCTAATTTGATTTTTGCAGTGATTTTTTTCATAAAAAGAACTTGATTCTAATGATAACAATGGAACTAAACAGGTATCTGCTTCTGTCAGCCATTTATTGCCTTGCTATATAGTATTTACAAGGTTAAAATTGATGATATTTATTATCAATAAATATAAATAGGTACCTCATCAAAATCTTTCAAATTGCAACAAACTAGCTTGTGAGGTATCATTTATTCAGCGCCGTGTTGTACTGTTTATTTATGTTTATGACAGGGCCATGGGATAATTTCAACGTTAATGTTTACTATCAATTTACAATATGGTTTTTAATTGCAAGTTAATGTTGCAAAGAGTCAATTCAATGCTTTTTGACAAACTGCCATCTTGCTAAATTGTTATTTATCATTAAAAGGTGCAAATACTTTATCTTGGTCTGTTGCATACATACCAATTGATAATAACAGCTAGTGTAAGTGAATATTGTTTATATGAAATATTTGTAATATTGCAAATACAGATATTCTGAGATCTGGCTGCATGATAATATTAATGGTGGTGTCTAATAAAAAGACACGAGTTGGTAATTCTATTACATGAAAGCAGTTGTTGATGTTTTGTGCTTGTTGGACAAATATTTCTAATAGCATTGATGAATGAGAGACCATAGCATGATGATCAGAGGGGAAAAAGGATGAGGTGCCAGTTTCTCTGTATTTCTTATTTTAGACGATTGGCTGTAAACCATTCAAATACTAATCCTAGATTTTACTTGGGTGTCAGTTTACACTAATCTGATGTTGCTTAACTTGTACCTAGTGATGTGTTGTAAATGTATTTGAGATTGAATTGAAACTATGCTTATTAGTCTCAATGAATGACAGTATTTAAATTAATATCACCAGTTTAACCAGAAATCCTGGTATATTTTCTTATAATTTTAAGTTCACATTTAAGAAGGATTTATACTTTGAAAATCTCATAATTTTTTTTTCTTATTTTTCTTTTTCATATTGGTGGTATTGTCATCTCATTGTTCAACTACAGGTAAGTAATAAGTAATTTGGATAACAATATTGAGGGTTGAAATTCACAAGGCTATATGTGATGACTCACCCTGAAAAGGGGGACTTTGCATCAGAACACTTTTCAAGAAACTGATGAAAATAGGCAGCAAAAAATAAAAAAAAAAGAAGAAGAATTTCCAGCAGATTTTCTGTTGTAAAAATTGATCTCCTTGATCAATTTCAACAAGTAAGGTGTCATTTTAAAACTTAAAAAATGCTGTAACAGATGAAATGATCAAATCAAAATTGATATCATCTGCAAAGAGATTTCGGGGTGAGCCATCACATATTTGCAAGGCAACAATCCTTAGAACACAAGGTGATGTTTGTTTCAAAATGAATAATTTTTAAAACATGTGTATGAGATCATTTATCTGGAAAGAGCCTGTAAGTCTTGGAATTTTTTTTCCGGGATTGTTGAAATGCAGACACAGCCTTGTGGCTCTTAAGCCTTGATTTATGAAAAGAATGAGGTAAAAATAGAAATAGGGAAACAATAAGCGACAAATTAGGCAGGACCCATGCATCTAATGATGTATCAAGTTTAAATCTCAAATTTCAAATTCTTAGAAGCAGACAAAGAAGCACATTAATGTTACCAAGTAAGTTGTGACTGTGATACAGTTTTTCATAGTTAAGTATATGATTCACGCCCATTGAGATACAGCGAGTGATCCCTATGGTTTAAGTTTTCCATCATTGCACGTCATATTTCAAGCCTCGTTGTTTCAACACTGATACATAAGCTTTCATGTCGTCATTGTTTGATGATTTATTTAAACCGAGTATCTGATTTACCATGCATAATTGATGACTGTTAGGCTTCATCCATGATGGTAAAATGTAATTTCTTCGTCGTCACACATAGTGGTAACCAGGGTAGCAGCTCAAGTGTCGGAAATTTTCAATAATTGATTAGCTAGCCCACTGGGTGTAGAGGATGACATTATAAGGAGCTGACTGTATCATGAAAACAAGTAGTTTTCACCAGTTTTGCCAAAATATCAGTAAATAGAAGTAAATATTTTTGATTGTCTGCAACTTAAACTACTGGGTTTATAAAAAGCAAACAGTTTTTACCAATTCAGCATACATATCAATAAATTGATGTAAATATTTTAGATTGTCTGTTTTGAAGTTGCTGATGTTACAGTCTTTAACTGTCATTTTATCTGTGTGATTTGTTATTGGACGAACTACTACCCGGGTGACTGAAAACATATATTTTCATAATTATAGAACCTCTTTGAGATAAATCATTGAAAATATTAACAAAAAAATCAATCTTTGACTTATGTTTTACCATGATAGCGCTAGACTTTATTAAACAGAGTATTTCTACCCTTGCCCATTTGCAATATTGTAATTGTTACAGGCTGAAATCATGGTTTGTATCATTGTAATGATAGGAAACGGTTTTTGTTTCATCTAGCTAACTCAGTTCGACGGAAGTCACAATTCGGATACGTATCCGAATTTAGATACCGCGTATCAAAAATTCTGATACCTGCATCTGAATTTGGAAATATAAATCTGAAACAGGATATCATCTGAAATTAATTTTTAGCTTCGCCGCGCACCATAGCGGTATGTACAAAAGTCAATAAATTTATCATCATCTGTCATCTAAATTCAAAGAAAATTTTGGCCAAATTATGTTGCTATCTGATCTGTAATCAGGAGCTATCAGGACATGTTTTGAAGCTGGTCCGCTGGAATTGCATAGATGGAAATGACATTTTCACAGATACATTTATCATAGATGTAAGAAAGATGTTTTACATGTACTTGCCAGCTTGCGCTATCGATTTGTTTCCTGCACAACGACAGGCGTATCAGAATTCGGATACCCCTCCATATCCTAATTCTGATACGGGTATCTGAATTTTGTTACAAAATGTACGTTGGTATTCAAATTCAGATACGTATCCGAATTGTAAGTTCCCCCGAACTGAACTTACTCCTGTATATAACTATTCGTTATTGTCATGAATTACAAATGGTTGCTTCATTATTTGTAGGAGAAATCTTGTAAAATGATCACATATTATGAATTCCTCAATATTTGAAAGACCAATTTATCAAAGTCTATTTATTACCCTGTAAATAAAGTGGTCATAGAGAGTGTTTATTGGTTTATCCTAGTGTGTCAGATATTTAGCTTTCAAGCTCCAAACAACCATTATATCAGCAAACTTCATTTTGTGTTTCATTTTGAGAAAAGAAAAATGTAGAAGGCATTTTGTGATATTTTTTTTTTCAACATCAATTTTTAAAAAGCCATTATATAGTTTTACTTACAAATGTTGAATGAATGAATAATGATCACTGGGTTGTCATTTTAATTCCAAAACAAAGATTATTGCAGAGATTGCCTTTATTGCTGGTTTGAGATAGAAGGTGATCATGTAATGTAGAATATTATGATGGACAGTTGAGATTTGAAAATAGCCATTGCAATAATGCTATCTTACATGAAACTTGCATGTATGTCAGTAACATCCAATTCTCATAACTATTCCAAGGACAAAGTTTGACATTTAAAAAAAGTGCTGAATATAAATAGACTATTAATGGTGATGTTTATGATTGTACTAATTTGTTGCTCTTGTGTAATTTAATGTCTTTGGCTGGCTCATCAGTTCAAAAAGTGGATAGACTTGTGCATAGTTTCTTCCTAGCAATCTCTAGGCCTCTGTTAGGCATCAAAATGCATTATTTTGTAAAATGAATGTAATCGTAATGTAAGAGACAAATGTATACATTAACTTAAGTGTATAAATTATCTCTTGAATCATGTTTGATTTATTATTCTTTTAGCTTTCAACATCTGTAATATTATGACAAATGTAAAATTGATATGACTTATATGCAATTAGGTATATGTGGTTCAATGTCAGTTCTTTGGCTAATGTTAAGAACAGTTTCAAGAGCCATTGACATATGTGGCTGTATGAGCCGTAAATGCCGGAAACTTCATTTTGCGCTACAGATGAAAATACATGTCAAGGTCGCAAATTGATTTTTTGACAGATTCACAATCCTTGTGCTTACTACAAAATACCAGCAAAGTTTCATTTCAAGAAAATGATGGAAAATGTGAAATAAATCTGCATATTTTTAGGACAATCAACAGAAAATATAGGAACGCATTTATCTCAGTTATACATTTTACTCCCTGAAAACCTTTGACGGACTTGACTTCTGGAAATCGTGTGAAGTTCATCGTGTGAGGTGTCATTTTAATCCTTAAAGCATTGCAAATAATTAAAAAAGTGAAAATGAAAAGAGGTGGTGTTTATGGTTGGTTTGGGATGGATGGTCACATATAGGAGAGAAAATTTGAGGGATTTTTGCATTCTAGTGACAAGGTGTTGAATAAATCAAACAAATGGCAGTTGTTGCAGATACAACTACCTTGCACTCACTTGGCAAAATAAGATCTCTGCACAAAATATTATAGTGTGACATATATGTGATCTGTCATATCGAAAGGTACCTTAAGGGTCCCAAAATGTAAATTGATTTTTTGGTCTCATCTGAAAGATTATATTTTAAGCTTTAAAATTACACCTTGATTTTGGTTATTGGATGTTCTGTTGCGAAGTTACACCCAAATTGGTATAAGGCATCGGGCTGATTCGGAAAACTATAGTTCTGAGAAAATCGAGTTTAAAGTTTTTGTACTTAGTAAATCTTGAATGGAGAGAGGATTATTAGCTTGGTTTTTAATACATTTTTCTTATGTTTTGGATGTTGGAACCTGATTAATATGATAGAATACACTTCAATGATAACCTTTCTGATGAAATTAGAAATTCGACCTTGGACGTGATTTTTGACTATGCTTAGCTTCAATGGCCCGTACCTTGTAATGTACTATGCCGGTATCAAGGTACCTTTCGATTTGACGATCCACATATGTGATGGCTCACCCCGAAAGGAGGGACTTTGCCGATGATATCAATTTTGATTTTATCATTTCATCTGTTACATCATTGTCTAAGCTTTAAAATGACACCTTACTTGTTGAAATTGATCAAGGCGATCAAATTTTACAAGGGAAAATTTGCTGTAAATCTTATTATTTTCTTTATTTTTTGCTGCCTATTTTCGTCAGTTTCCTTTCGGGGTGAGTCATCACATTTGTTAAATGTAATGAGTGTATGTCATAGACAAATCTATCATGACTGAACAAGATGAATATGTATATGAACACATGATAGGTAAAGATGTGATTGGAAATATGATAGGCTTTCTGGTAGTAACAGATTATCATACAGGTTTACCTTTCACTGTACTGGCATGCGATCAAATAATTATGTCAAATTCATGAATATTATAAATATTAGATGAGTAGGAAAACTGATTACACTTCAGTGTTTTAAAATTGAAATGGATATCACCACATAATCTTTGCCAGATAAATGGATGACTTCACTTTAAAACAGTTGACCCGATTTTGTCAAATATTTAGCGTTCAATTTTTCCTCATTTAAAGAAGGACATCGCTTGCATATTGCAATTCTGAAATTTGATTTATTTGCCTTTAGTCAATTTGATGTTTGAAAGTAAATATATATGAAAAATTGAGCTATCATAGAAGAACTGCTCTATTGTGGTAAACTAAATTTTCCAGTATTTTAGTGACTATTTTGATTTTATCTCTAAGGAGAAATATAATCTGGGCATAAAAATTACAGGTGTTATGAGAAAAATATTATCTTTCACATGGTATGAAAATCTCCTATTTTTTAAAGTGGTTGTTGAAAAATAAGATTGGGTCATATATCTTTAATCCATGGTAAACACATAAATAATGTTCTATTTTTGTGTGATTATATGGAATTTGCCATGTTTATTTTAAATGAAAAGTGTACTATCAGACGAAGTTTGAACCACAGTAGGATCTTTTCAAAATATACTTCCTAGTTGTTGTTTTATAATTTATGGAATTCTGAAGTAATGTTGTCGAAAATTTATGTTAGAGGATTAAAAGTATAGGTATCACAGGTAGACAAACTGATTCTGAATTTTACATCTTTTACTCTAAAATATATATAGATGCGCACAAATCCACTCAATGTCTTCGTAGACCGTGCATGTTAGTGAAATCCACTTTGAGCCAAATATATATTTGAAAGAAACCTTCTAAAACTGCTTTAATTGCTCATATCCATACAAACAAGCTGTTAAATCCCCATAGGAGTTGCTAGTAATTCAAACTGTGCTGGCTTGCTTTGGTTATTTCCCTTGGTTTCCACTTATTATTTCTTTGAGGCTTAAGTTGAGGTCATTGTTTGTGTAATTTCCATGATTGCATGGTCAGTGGCCCATCAGAACTGCAATCCAATATCTTGAAATCATGTAAATTTGAAATGGGTAGCTAGCTAGTATTGCTACACAGTGGCATCCTCTTTCTGATACGTTGGAATTGAATTACTGTCTTATCGGTAGTTTATTCAGCTTCTACCTTTAATGAAGTGAATTTCAATCAGCCTACTTTATGTATGGGTCATCAAAGTGTTGTTGTTAGTTAGCAGTAAAACTGACCATTAGGTCTCTGTTTTACTATTAAAAGCCGGGTATTAAAAGCATGCTTAGTAGAAGTAAACGCATCAATTGCCCAAGCTAGACTGTGCATCTTGGCATTATGTGTTTTTAGTTGATTTAATTGTTGTGCTCAATGTTAAATTTTTAGAGTAGTATTGTGTAGAATGAACACAAACATTTTACCTGGACCTTGTAAGGTATGTGTGATTAAAAGTATTACTGGAATATCATTGAGCATTTCAGCATTGGTCAGCTCATGAAAATTTATTCCAGTAAAATATTGTGCATTGCAGTAATGGATGTTTGAAGATCCAGCAATGTTAAATCCCATGGGGTCTTAGATGAGCTCATGATGTATGGTGTAAGTGCTAAGAAGTGGTCATGATTAGATGACCATTGACCATTACCTCGGTGAGTGAGTGCCTCAATCAAAACATATATCTGGATGATGGCTTAATATCCTGCGTTCAAGTTGGAGAAGGTGCTATTAGTACAAGGCACGGTTTGAGAATGCATTTGATATAGGTGAATAATGGCGCAAGATTTTACCGCAGAGAAATTGTCCGCATTACCTGAAGTGTTTTTTTTTTTTTTTGATAAGTGGTCAGTTTAATGCAGTGGCTTAATCTGTTGATTTAAAATGTGCGAGTCAATGTGACAATGCAAGGTTTGCTTGCATTGAACATCAGGGTGGAGTTAAACGTTGTTGAATTCATCCTTTTGTGTGATTGTATGTGAACAATGATTTATATAAGGTTGAAATATAACTTTAAGATGAAACAATTTGATTTATTTAACTAGCTTGAATAATGAATCTTTCCATCGGTTGGGTATATTTTAATATTCATCAGATAATAGTTAGTTTTTCATTATAGGGGACCTTTGATAGCCTGATGTGGTTAGAATTTACATAATTAAATTCAGACATTATAATTATACATAGTATTGTAATAATAATAATGGAGGGTATTTATACCATGCGCTGATTACCTGAAGGTCTCAAGGTGCTGCTGTGTGTCAGCGGCAGCGCTCCACAGGAGAGTATCCTAGGTCGCTTACAGGTGCCAATCACACACCTGACCGGGAGAACGACATGGAATTAATGGGAAGAAGTCAGATTTTTAGATGTAGGAGGAAATCGGATGAAAAATTAAAAAGATATGACCAATTTTGTAAGTACGCCTCATTTTCTTCCATTCCAATGGGATTTACACAGTTAAGCAAGTATTATATATCACAATTACGGGTTATGGCATTATGATAAAAGCTAAAAGTACTCACAAAATTGGTCATATCTTTTTTATTTTTCATCCGATTTCTATAATTGTTTCTGCATTTGAAAGCTTATTTAATCTGCTTTGCTTTTATCAAGGTCAAAATCAGTTTTAATCTGTGCACAATTTTTTTTGATACACGTGGTACAACTACTGGCTAGCTGCATTGGTGAAAGGGAAATATTAACAGTACTTTACCAACCCGCCTTGCCACAGGAGTAGTGTGTCATTCTGATACTGAACAGAATAGGTCGAAGAAAAATCCCTTACCAGGAATTGAACCCTGGACCCACTGCACCCGAAGCGAGAGCTCTACAAGTGTGCCACACTACTCCCAAAAAGATTTACAAAGCAAATTTGTTGAAATTGAAGTCAATCTACACAAAAATCTGTTGGAGCAACAAGGGCGAATGATGTGATCTGAATGAGTCAGACTCGCCATGATAGTGATCAATTTAATGCTTCATTCAATTAAGCTTAACCAGTATTCATGATATGAACACTGTGATTGCTAACGTGATTGTGTACACAAAATTAGATGTTGAGAAAGATAAAGCATTAGAGCATGCTAAGCTGAACTCTGCCAATGATTAACTTGAAGCCAACATCAGACTGTTACTCTGCAAGCTGTAATATACAGACCTTGAAGCACATAAGCTTAGAGTATGTAAGCCAAGGCATTTATTGAAACCAAACTTACTTGCTCCTCGGTGTGCAACATTTTCATATCCTGTTCATGTGTTGCACATCCATCTCATCATTACAGGCCTTGTTTTGCGGTTTCTATCGCAAAATTGACTTTTTGTCTACTTTCATAAGGTAAAGTGGATTTTAATGCACTGCGTGGGAAAAAGAATCATGTACTGAAGTTTTTGTTTATTCTCAACTCAAATAATCATTTTGAACTTGGGAATACACACAATTGTTATCTGGTTTTCATACATTGATGTTGTTGAAGCAGAATGTGACAAATGTGTCAATGCATCTTATTCTAATTCTGCACATTTGCTAGGTTTTATTTTCTGTTTTATTATTTTATAATGCACAATAAAAATACCAATACTTTCACAAGGCTGATATCATTTTGATGATATCAAATCAGATATAGTAAATTTTGATCTAAGGAAATTCAATCTCTGAAAGCAAAGCCTAATATAGGATTTCCTTGACCAAGACTAGCAATTTATAATTACTGCTTTTACGCCAACCACAGAAAAGACGAGATCTTAAAAATGTGCACTTTTCCATTCAGGTTTCTCATTTTAGTGCCACATTGTAAGAAAAATGTGAAGACCTATGTGTTAAAGAGGGGAGTGTGGCCGAGTGGTTAGAGCGTTGGACTCATAATCAAATGCATTTGTCTGTCGTGGGGTCGAGTCCCGGTCTCGGCTCTCGGTACGTCTCCTTGTTTCCTTAAGCAAGAAACTTTGCTCTGCTTGCTTCGTGCTTCGGAGGGCACGTAAAGCCGTCGGTCCCATCTGAAGTGTTCCTGACACACTGTCGGATGTAAAAGAACGTCACGGGCTAGGCTACGGCCGTTCAAAATAAGAGAAGGGGAACCTTCCCCGGCAACCGTGACCGTATGTCAAAATACGTCATCTACTCTAGGACCAGAGTGCATAGTCACTATACCTTCAAAAGTATATCATCTCTCTAGGACCAGAGAGCTCATCTAGATGCTTAAAAGGCTTTGATGAGAATAAGCGTAGAAGTAGTAGAAGTTAAGTTTGTAATCCATATGATCACGAGTCTCTAAGTTAGACAATAAGGCAATCCGGATATTGTAACTACATTGAAATTACATGTAGTTGTCATTCACCAACATATCTCATCTGTGCAGATGTTTGATATTATTCCATATCAAACATCTGCACTATAATATGGATATTTACATTTACAAAAGGGTGGATATACATTTGACATTTTCTGTTGAGATATATTATGCAGAGAAATGTTGTTTAGGGCTATGTAATCGGGATCCCGTCTGATCTGAAATCCCTTGGTTACTTTTGTATGCAGCATATATAAATAGCTATCAGTCTGAAAGATGCTTTCCTAAATGTGGTTATCGTAAAAGAGGCTTGGGCTAGCCAATGTTGATCATATTTGATTATGGCAGTTTAGGCATAAAGCATGTGCCTTATGAAGTTATTTATTGTTCCAATGCATCCATTTTTCAAAGTAATGTACCTCACTATTGCATAACGATTTATCTAAGCTGTAAGCTGACTGGCCAGATCGGATTGCCATTATATCTGTTGATTTTTCTTATTTTACAACAATGAATAATTAAAGAATGGCAAAAATAACAAAACAGGTATTCTCAAGAAAGAAAATTTCATTAAACTGGGGAAAAAAGCATTTGGCATAGGTTTATAAATATATAATAAATATGGAATCCAATTTAAAAGCCTGCTGCTGCAATCTAATTTTTATGGTTGAGATAGGTTGAACTTAATTTAGAGCCAGAACACTTACAAATGAATACAAATTATGTAAGAATGGAAGCTGGTCTTCATAAATAATCATAAACAATTGCAGATTTCAGCTACATTTAGAAGGTCATTTTTATATTGGAAATATACTAAAAAATAGTTTATATATATGAAGGTTGCTTTTATTGGAAAATCTACTAAAGTAGTTGACAGTAAAAATGCTACATGAATTTGTTTCCCAACATGGCAATGTAAAATGTTGTACCTTTTCGATTTTACTTTAATTTCTTTGCAGTGTTTTGCCTTGGATGAGTGAATGTCTTCTGTACATAGAACATTTACAAAAGGGTGGATATATATTTCTGTTTAGATATATTATGCAGAGAAATGTTGTTTAGGGCTATGTTATTGGGATCCCGGCTGATCTGGATGAGTGAATGTCTTCTGTACATGGAATTTTAAAAAGAGTATTGAATTGTTGTAGCAGGTGGATGCAGAAGAATGTGGCACTTGCATTTAGAATGAAACTAATATGTTCATGTACCATTTTGTATTTAAATTTTAGATGAATTTTTCTTTGTTAAATTCAATTAAAATAAGAAAATTAAAGAAAATCCTTCAAAGGGTTGGTGAAATATCTTATGGACAACAAAGGTTGTGTGTTAATTTTACTTTGACAAATGAAATTTGGTCTGTTCTTATTATAGGAATTATAGAGCAATATTTTCAAAACTCAAAAAATCTTGTGGGTTTACAGGGGCCAAGTACAAGGCACAATTGTACATCTTTCCAAATCCATCCATGATTACAGGTTAGTGAAAACCTGATGATAAAAAGTGAAGTATCCAAATGATAAAAATGCCTGTTGATGAAGTTTATAATGGAAATCACATCAAGAATTTCTAAAAGATGCATTTTATTCAAGAGGATATCTTATTTACTTTTAAGATCCAGGAATAATATCAATACACTATTGTATTTGTATGAAGTTGTTCATATAAACATGAATCATGATATCTTTTGCATGGATTCTTTTTTTGATAAAGTGTACTTAACAGTTCTGGAAATTGTTCAAATTATATGAGTTGTTTTATTGTAAGATGAGAGGTTTTTGTGTGACAGGTTTACTGTGATGGGATATTCTTTGTTCAGTCATGTTTTGTCATTATACATGATACATGGAAGTACATTTGAAGGAGGGTTGCTTTCTTCAACAGTTGAATGTACTGTAGTTTGAATATTTTTTTGGCATTTCCATAACTATATGAAACCCGATATTTTGATTGCAGAGCTTTTACATGAAGATGTCTGAAATGAATTTAATACACTATAAATTAAGAAATGCATTGTTAGCTGTGTTTTAAATCGTTTATTGAAAAAAAGTTGCAAACAGTTTAAATACACTTCTATTTATTTATAATTTACCCACAGTGCCAGTTTGTAGTTATTGTCAATCACACATGGAGGTAGATATTGGTGTCTTAGGTCGCAGCTATATTTTACATGTTTAATTGCTTACTTGCTTGCTCTACCAATACAAATGAAGCTAGTTAACATATATGTTGGGTTAACCTTTCAATTAAGCCTGCTGAATTACTCCTTGCTATATTTAAACAATAGCTATCTACTGCTGATAGCATTTCCAGATATTCACCACCTATGAAGTGACCTAACAAAGTTGGTACTAACCAGTGGAAGCCATGTTGAAATCACATTACAATTAGAGTTATGCATTAACTTGATATATGCAATTATGAAATGGGTTGAATTTTAGATATTACCATTAGGTAATTATTGTGCCATTCTGTTTACTATTGATGAAATGTTATGGCGTAATTATTTATACATTGATAGGAAAGGATTAATTTGTCAGTTAGCAATGGAATCATATGAATATATGATGTCAATAAAGGTGACAATAATTTCCCAAGTTCTTTTGTTTTTAATATGTACATTGTATAAATATGTTATTTGCGCAAAATGTAATGCAATACGTTTGTGCAACCTGTTTATGTGCAGATTTTTCTGTTTCTGTCATACACTTCGGTGAATAACTATTTTTTGAAAAACTATATTACTGATGCCCTTCACTTGAAAGAGTTGCCAAGCTGTTGCCCAAATTGAGGCATTTTTTCTTGTCTTTCTAAGATTATCCTACCTACTTTATACTGCCACTGATGAATGCTAATTTGATTTTTGCAGTGAATTTTTTCATGAAAAGAACTTGATTCTAATGACAAGCAATGGATCCAATAGGTATATGCTCATGTCAGCCATTTATTGCCTTGCTATATAGTATTTACAAGGTTAAAATTGAGATTTCTGAGAGACATTTAATGATATTTATTATCAATAAATATGAATAGGTACCTTATCAAAATCTTTAAAATTACAGCAACCTAGCTTGTGAGGTCTCATTTATTCAGCGCCGTGTTGTACTGTTTATTCATCATGACAGGGCCATGGGATAATTTCAACGTTAATATTTACTATCAATTTACAATAAGGTTTTTAATTGCAAGTTAATGTTGCAGAGAGTACAATTCAATGGTTTTTGACGCACTGCCATCTTGCTAAATTGTTATTTATCATTAAAAGGTGCAAATACTTTATCTTTGTCTGTTGCATACATACCAATTGATAATAACAGCTAGTGTAGGTGAATATTGTTTTTATGAAATATTTGTAATAGTGCAAATACAGATATTCTGAGATCTGGCTGCATGATAAGGCCTAAAAAAAATGTTTTGTTTGCCCTCCACGACCGACCCCAAAATGGCAAAAATTTGGGTTGCGATTTTTTTTTTTTTTCTTCAAACATGTAAAATATGAAAACTCAATATTTTCGATGTAAAACGTAAAATTTAGCGGTATAAAGTCACATTTAGTAGTATAAAATGCATATTTCCCCTAAATAATGACCCACAATCTTTGATTAAGCCCTGCATTACTTAGTATTCACGATAAAATCTATGGAATGACATCAGTCTTTAAACTATATTGTGAAGAGTTAAAAAAAAAAAAAGATCGACTGGCCCAAAATTTGAATTTTTCCACTGGAGGGCAAACAAACAATTTTTTTTTTTTGCCTAATATTAATGGTGGAGTCTAATAAAAAGACACGAGTTGGTAATTCTATTACATGAAAGCAGTTGTTGATGTTTTGTGCTTGTTGGACAAATATTGATGAAGGAGAGACCGTGGCATGATGATCAAAGGGGAAAAAGGATGAGGTGCCAGTTCAAAAACCGTTCAAATAATAATCCTGGATTTTACTTGGGTGTCCGTTTACACTAATCTGATGTTGCTTAACTTGTACTTAGTGATGTGTTGTAAATGTATTTGAGATTGAATTGTAATTATGCTTATAAGCATTTAAGTCTCAAATGAATGACAGTATTTGAATTAATATTTCCAGTTTAACAAGAAATCCTTTGACATTAGTTAGCTTGTGAAAATTAAGTTCACATTTAAGAAGAATTTATACTTTCAAAATCTCATAATTATCTTGTATAACTTGTTCCTTGTAGATAAGGTATTAAATCCGTATTTTGTCAGCTTATTGGCCCCTCCGACATAAATACACCCCTATT
>JXSR01S005286.1:5279-56792 GCA_000969725.1 Ophiothrix spiculata | reverse complement strand
CAGCCCGCTGGATGCTTTGCGTGTCAAGCAATCAGCGCAAGCACTGACGCTCAAATATGATGCGCCACGCTCGCTTTCATCTTGCGGCGCATAAATAATAAACGCGCGATCACTAACCACAACGCGTCGCTTTTTCGCGGGAAAGCGTTACCAAAGGCTTTTTAGAAAAAAATTCTGATTAATTTTTATTTTTTCAATTCAAAAAGACGTTTTTGAAATGGCTATAACTTTTTTTGCCCAATGTGATTTTTTTGGGATTTTTGACACGATATAGTACGATTTCCACTCTATGCAACCATATAAAAAAATAAGTTTGAGGATTTTATTCCAGCTGATGGTCAATTTGGAAGTCTCACGCTCTAACTATTAATGTAAGAGGATATTGGTGAGAGATCTGATTCAGTGATTCAATATTCGTTTGAAACATTCAAAAATTAAAGGGGCATTGGACAAAATTTTGACATTTTATTTGTGGATGGATGATTTACACTTCATATGTTAGAAAATAACAGTCAATTACCAGATATCGGGGAAATTTTGATCAAAACCTTTAGAAAAGTCAAAAATTTGAATTTTTTTTTTTTTGTTGATTATGGGTATATGAGACTATTCTCTAAACATATTTATTGATTTTATATATCAAGAAAGAGTCAAAGATTTGTTTGTAAATCATTCCTTTCACATCATAGATTGCAGATAAATCAAAAGAAGTTTGGAGTTTGCATTAGATCTCCTGAGAAGGCCATTTAAAAAAATCAACTATAGAGGGCAGTATTTATCATTGTTGACAACGATAAATTAAAAATAACAGAATTTCTCAATGTTTTGATATAAAGGGTTTGAATTTGACAATGAAACTTTGCATGCTGTCATTATTACCGCTAATACTTCATATGATGCACAAATCTCAAAATGCTTGGGGAAATGTTTGGGGATAATGCTTAACTTGTCCAATGCCCCTTTAATTGTTTTAAGAACATTAGGGTTAATATCTAAGCAGGTGACATAAATCATAAGACATACATCTAAGAAATCAATTTTGATCACCTTAAATGTAAATTTATTTCAACTTAGATTTCGTGTTGTTCTTAGGTTTAAGGCATTTATGTACTATTGGAATACATTATATCATTGTAGTGGTTATCTTCGTTAGGCCAAAAAAAAATAGTTGTGTTGCCCTCACAGGCCCAAAGTGGTGGGGACGGCCAGGCCGTTTTTTTTTTTTAATAACCATTACAGATGCCATGTGTAACAGAAAAAGGGTCATAAAAAATTTTTTTTACACATTTTGGAACATTTTCGCGGCTTGAAATCAGGCAAAACTCAAGAAATATTAAAAATCAAGAATTTTGGTGAAAAAAAAAACCCGGGTCGGGATTTTCCACAATTTCGACCAGGCCAGCGGAGGGCAACACAACAATTTTTTTTTGCCATAGATGTATGCCCTAATGTACTTTTTTGAGGTGTGGATATGAAGTGATATTTTTACAATGAACTTTGCAAATTATGATTTGGTCTAATTATTCTTAAGATTATTCATTTATAATTCAGGTGTGATAATTCCAATATACTATAAATTAAAGTCTGCTTAGCCTTATGTAGAACCATGGTGGTAGGTAATTAAATATTATGTAAATGCCAATTTCATATATCCTCACTTCTCTCCCTCATCCGTCTGTTAAAAGAGCTTGGTCCGATTGCGTTAACTTTTTTTCAAACTTTTTGAGATTTTGGTACACTGTACCAAAATATTGCTCAAATTTTTCTCATAACCCATGTGATATTTTACGGCTGAGTTATGTTTCATTTTCGATATATATATGAAAATGAATGTGTCTAATTATGGTAACCATAATTTATTTACATAGTAACGCATGGGCAGCTCTGAAATACCAAATTGTCCATAAAATCAAAACGGTTTGACAGATTCAGTTGAAATTTGAAATTTAGACTTCTTTAGTGGTCATCTTTCATATGGCATCGAACACTAAATTTTAACAAATCGGACCAAGCTCCTTTAAGTGAAGTATTTTACCAAACATCTTGCCATCTCAGATTGTACTTTTATGTAATTAAGTTGTATTCAATCAATTGCTTCAAAGTTTTGAAGTATATTTTTGTAGCAGTGTAATCCCTCTAAAGTAATTAGGTCAAAATTTTTATACCATGTGTACGCAATTTTTAAGCACAAAGACATGTAACGATTCATGACAGTTTTAATCATCAATAACAATGTCCCTACTGTACGTGATAGATACAATCAACATAATTTTTAGTAATTTATCAAACTACCGTACCACAAATTGATGTGCATGGTCTCTTGAGTCTCAGTATATCTGTCTGGCAGTAGTTACCAGTTTTGATGATTGTATGCCCAGATGGACAATTAGAGCACAGGCAATTACCAGTGGATCCAGGATTTTTGACAAGATTGTTAAGATACTGGAAGTATTATCCCACAGGAATTACATGCTGTAATTGGCTGATCAAAATACACTCCCGGTCAAAAGTGTTTGCGCACAAAACCTTTAAGCAGACATGTCTCGAGAACCGTTTATCATTTACGTAATATTTTTCGGATTTATATATATTTTACTGGATCTAAAGAACTCAACAGGAATTGCATTTACCGCATTTGACATACTGTATACTTTCTTCCGCACATTAAAAAACTGAGTTAAAATACATATTTACACATTTGTTGGAACACTTATTATCCTGAAAATGTTCTTTACGGTTACACGGTGATAACGAGCACTGAACTAATAAACTACATAGGTATACATCAAAAAGTGCGTGTGGTGTATTTGTATATGGTCCAGGAAATCGGCCATTGTTATGGTTATGGAAGATCAAATATATGAGGAAACAAAGATTATTTATATTGGATACATTAGGCACCTATTAAAAAAACATGAATTTTTTCAGAGTCTTGATCGTTGATATATTAATTGAGTTTTTGCCCATATTTAAGCATGCGCAAACACTTTTGACCGGGAGTATGTAATATTCTGTAGATTCTCAAATGAGATTTTTAAGAAGTTATTATGCCCCACTCTACTCACATTTAGTAAAATAATTTCTTTGCTTTGTGAAGATAAGCTATGCAGGGTAATAAAAATGGGAGAGGTAGATCCAACGGACAAGGCACAAAACACGTCAAGTATCAAATATGATACGGGAGGTTACCTAGATCATAATAATAAATTGGAGGTAAAAACAAAGTAAGCCAACTTGATGTGATGAAAAAATAATACAATATATAGGCCTAAATCATAGAAAGTGTGTATATAGGCCTAAAGTAAATACAACAAGTAAAAACAGGAACAAAATAAAGACTCACCAAAAATTCAGATATACATATAGAACGGCACGACGTTTCAAGGGGATATACCCCTTTTCATCAGGCAAACAAAAACAAGAAAAACAAGAAAAGGCAGCAAATAATCTACATTAAACTATAATATAATGCAAAACATACAAATAAATCCTGAGAGCAAAAATGAAAAGTTACTTATCATCATGAAATGCAGTCGAGTAATGACAGTAGGCCTATAGTGAGACAGGAAACATCCTATTGATGGCCTGTCAATTAGGTTATTGACTAAGGTTATTTACCTATGCAGGGTAATTATTTTCAAAGAAATAAGATACAAATTTGCCCATATTTGGTCAGCTTAAACATTGATCTCTCGAAGTTTTTAACAACCCAAGTCAAATAAATACTGGAGGATGAAGTGGCTTTCCTACTTGGCAATTTGCAGGATCATTGCCATTGATCTGTACACTGTCTTTGATAGCCGATTTTTGAATTCAATAGAACTTTAAACAGTGATTTGACCCATTGTCAGAAAGACACTGTTTAAATAGGTAAAGTACATCCTAAATGGTAATTTTCCCTTCATTAATTCAACACCTTGAATGGTGATTCAAATTACAACTGGCCAAAGTGTTTCTGGTTGTAAGTGAGTGCTCTCAAGTTACTGTATAAGTGGTATTTTTCGCGAAACATTTATTATTGCACTTTTCGCGCAAAAATGTTTTAGCGCGAAAATAAATGCACTGCGAAAATTAATGTGGATTTTTGTAACAAAGGATATTACATACTCGACCAATGTTCACGTGCGCGAAAATAAAACGCGCGTAATGGTCCAAAATTGGCCGAGCGCGAAAATTACTGAGCGCGAAAATATTGGCGTTTACAGTAGTTTGGATTTCACTTTATGTATGCACACTTTGCTAAGATACACCTTTTGAAGGATGAGCATTTCTTTTTGATACCTTCTGTTCAATATTATAATATGTGTTAATTATTTTTACACTGCCCTCTATGTTCTTTGGGAAAAATCTTTTTTTGTTTTTTTATATGATGTACTATTCAATCACCAATGTTAAAGGCAATTATCCCATTAGGTTTTTATTATTTCTTATCTGATATTGACTAATGGGATAAGTCAAATACTTAGGTTTTGATTACTGAAGTCTGATATGAATTTATCTGTTTTAAGATATTATGACGAACTACCAAAATGCTAGTGGTGTCCATGTAGATGCTTACAAAGATATCTGCTAAAGCTAAAATTATTGTGAATTTGTGTCTTCAAATTGTCTTGTTGAAACCACATGCTTCTTAGTTCTTGTTGAATATGCGACCTGCCCCACGAAACCCAGACAAAGTCGTAATTTTTCTGATTTGCCCATATCAAAAATGTCAACATTGCACAACCTTTTGCCCATGAAAAACAACATTTCATTTGAAAATGAAAATTCTTTCATTTTCTATTGATTTGTGGCATGTTCATTGTGCAGTAACTCCATATGTGCTCTGGCAACTTTGTTCAGGTTTTTTGGGAGCATGTTTTAAGGTGTAATGTAAGTATATTTATAGTATGCTTTACATTTTAACTTAAGTTAGTTTAATGTTCAAGGTAGGAGAAGATATTGTGTGTATCCCATCATGCATTGCTTCTTATCGGATTGTTTGTATAGGAAATTATGTGAGTAGTTAGTGAAGAAATGCTCATAAATCAAACATAATTGTTGTAATCTTGCATTTTGGGCAGGTTTCATCACTAACTACTCACATGACATTCTGTACAAAATGTCCCATAAGAAGCAATGCATTATGGGATACATACAATTTCTTCTCTTGTTCAAGGTGGTAGTATTGTCAATGTTATATTAATACTCTGGATTCTAAGGTGTATTAAGATCAGTCTATAATGACCAGTTGACTACCATGTTGAAAATGATGCCTTTTGATTTTTATTACAGAGGAAGAAGAAATGACCTTTGTTCGATTTATGAAAAGCCACAAGTGTTATGAAATCATCCCTACTAGTGCCAAATTAGTCGTATTTGATGTCCAACTTTTAGTAAGTATTATGAAATTGCCCCTGCTTATTCCAAATTAGGTGTAGCCATAGATTTACAGGGGAGATATAAGGCATGTCGCCTTTTTTATTCCGACATGGAGACAAAATTGGGGGTATTCGGGTTTTTGCCGATAGCTTGCCGATGATGTATCGCACCTTGCCATAATGTGCAAACATTGAAACACACACACACGCTTTGCGTGCAGGTTTGCGTATCATTTGCGTAAAGTATTATTTGCGCAGGTTGTCTGTACGCGTAACCAAGTCTCGGCACTCCGAGTGGACCCGAATACCCCCAATTTGAGCTCCATGGCTGATGACGCCATTACACGGGCTGGTATACAAAGCCTGGTATCGCCCCTTTAAATCTATGGATGTAGCACATGTCAATCTTTGTGCTGTGTGTTAGAAAATTCTTTGATTATAAACTTGAGGTACACAGAATGTTGAACCTATATTTCCACCAGTCTTGAGGTTTCAAGCGATGATATGGTATAACTTCAATGAAATGATTTTTAATTTCTATAAAGTATGTCATATATTTTTATTTGCAAATGTGACTCTTTATTGGCAAACCCAGCTTAGTGAATCAAATATAAATAATTAAGATGATCAGTTGACTGATGATGATGAAGATAAGGGTTTGGATTTATGTGTCTCCACTTAGATAAGAATGAAGTTTACAAACCCTCATAATAATAATAATATACAGCTTTTGTATAGCGCTACTAAATTTTTGAACAAATTCTTAGAGTGCTGCGGCCCGCTGTCATCAGGAAAATGTCACAATCAGTTCGCATCAATTTGAGGTGCTATTGGCCAGGTGCACACTCAATCTGCACTTAGATCGGAATATGCCCTATAACAGTTCCCCAATAGTGCTCGGGTCGACGAAGCAATTGAGATTAAATGTCTTGCCCAAGAACATAACCCGTCAGCCATTGCGGGGCTTGAACTCGCGACCTCATGATTCGTTGTCCTGCACTGTTCCACTAGACCACACAAGCTCTCATCTATACTCTATAAACCTTGAAGTATGCAACAAGCAACCAGACTCTGCTACGAGATCCATAGCACATCACTGGTATTCTACAACATTATGAACTGGTGGTTTTGTATTGTGTAAGAGACTGATTAGGATTGATTAGGGCCAAATCACTGCGTATTAATAATTTTGTACATGAATTGTTCATTATTTGGGTATTATTTTTGGCTAATTTTGATGCTACCACATGGACAAACTTTGAACATAAAGTTCATTTGAATATTCAAGCAAGATTTGGAACGTGATTATGATTCGTAAAATACGGACTAATTTACTTCCTCGTATGGACATATTGGTTTATGTGCATTAATCGGCTGCTTGTTGCATACTTCAACGTTTACAAAGTATACAAATTTGGCAGCCTTGCAACATGGAAACCTCTGCCTGGGCATTATTGATTCTATTTTTGGAATTGCAAAATTCGATATCGGACACTTTAGATGCACAAGATGAAATGAATACTCTCTTCCTTCTCAGTTTGTATTTAGTTGAGATGCATGAAGTATATTCACGGGTTGACAGCTGTGAAACATTTTTGATATTGCCCATATAGAAGTACATGTGTCTGTACACATTTTTTATTCCACATACGAACACTCATGTTTTTGAAGTTTGCCCTGATAATAATAAGGTAATTTTGAGGTCACAAGTGATTACTTGTAATAAGTGAATTTGACAATACAAGCTCCTGCTAATTTATCCCAAAAATCTTGTATTATCAAGGTTCCACTGCATATGGAATTTATCCTTTCTTTGAGGCAGTATGCAAATTCATCTTGGAGCCTTGAGAGATGCAGCATTAAACCTGTAGTTTTTCTAATATTCCATGAGCAAACAGAGGATAATAATAATATCATGTTGCATTGAAACCCAGGAACCATCTGGGGAAAAATATTGCATTACAACTACTTAAAAATCTTACGGGATTATAAGATGTTGCTCTAGGCTATCAACGTACTACTTCATTGATTTCTTACAACCAGTCTATTTTGTCAACATTTTTCTGCTACAAAGTTCAGTTTTCTGAACATTATACAAAGAGATCAATTGGCACAGTATGAGAAAATTGCATTACAGATGCTACTAAATCAAGAGGGAATTTAAAGGAACATCATCCTTTTTTTTTCAAAATTCATTTCAACAAAAGATCGCCAAAGAGTTACGGTTTGAATTTCATTTGTATCGATCAAATCATTTTGATTTTATGAGCAAGTTTGTACTTCACAGTTGCCTATGACATTTCACTTGAAATCTTTTAGTTACTATAATTAGCTCCATTTCAAAGATATCTCCAAATGGAACATGCCTCAGCCAGTGGTGGGTAATGGTGGTATTGAGAAGTCCCATCTATGCAAATGAGGATTATGACATCTATTCCATTGTTAAGTACTCTTGTTAGATATACTGTAAAGAGTAACATTGTATTTACTTGGTTCATTTGTATGAATGGGACTTCTAAATACCACCGCTAACCAGTGGGGTCAGCAGTGAAATTACACTTGGAATATCAGAAAATGTTATCAATATACCAAAACTTTTAAAAAAATAAAGCAATTGAACCAAATAATTGTTGTTGTCATAAGATTTTTAAAAGTACATCCACTTCACTAGCAGTATTGAATTTTTGCCATAGTAATGCATACATGCATGAAAACAGAAGATGATAAACATATTTTCATCTAATTGAATTTTCAAAATTGTATCAACAGGAATCTACGCTAATTGCATTGTGTCATTGATTATTGATAAAATGGGGGAAAACCCTTTCCAATCATTCCATTCAGTAAAAGGTTTTTTCTTATATCTTTATCCTCACATGTGATTTTTATTTGGAACTGTCTTATTTTTTCAGGTCAAGAAAGCATTCTATGCTTTGGTATACAATGGTGTCAGGGCAGCTCCTCTCTGGGATAGTTCGAAGCAAGATTTTGTGGGTAAGAATTTAGGAACAAAAATTTGTGATTTAAGGTGCTGGTCACACTGTTGCGATGATGGTGTTGACAACAAGTATCTCTCTACAAGCAATCAAATGGTAGCACTCACTAAGCAAAATAGTTAGGTCTGTGTTATATGATTGTAGGAAACGAGTGGTGCTCTAGCATAATGAGCAGAAAGGCCCGCGAACCCAAAATGGTTCTCCTAATGCTCTTGAAGTAGAGCACCAGGAGAACCATTTTAATGGCCACTGACCCAAGACAGGACACTGTATAATGATGATACAAATTTATACAAACTAGCAGCCATTGCACATAAGACTTTTAATATTATATGACAATTTGATATCAAGTTGCAAGCATGCTAACAATGATATTCAGTATCAAAGTGTTACGTGTCATCTGATTATCACCCAGACAACTGGATTACGCTTTCTTGTTTTGAACCATGATCGAAATTATCACCACACAAAAGTATTGCACTTTCCGTTGTGTAATAACTTGGTGAGTTACATACTGTAAAACATGAAAATTTTGTGGCATTAAATTTTCACAAATTGACAAACTGTGCCATTTTCGCGGCATGAAAATTTTGCGAATCAACAATGTGTGAATGGTTGCTGAATTCAGCAACCATCGTTCTTACTGAACTTTTACTAAAACTTTTGAATAAAACATCGAATCCACTTACAAACATCAGAAACAAAAACATGGCCATTCCATCGCAACAAATTACCAGTAAAAGTTTACATTAAACAGTACTAACTAGCCTACTTAGATGATACAGGTCAAGTGCCGGAGGCATAATGTAAACAAAGTTACTACTTCCAGCCATGCTTCCAGTCAAAGTAAAAGCATCAGTGGTGGTCTATCAACAAACATACGGAACGATTGCATCACTTTGATCACTATATGGTAAATGCCATAGGGGGTCGACTGACTTAGGCTATAATTTTTGCAGCGCGTGTGTGGAAGAAAAGATTGTTCTGTAAACTTGTCTTGGTGTGTTCAGAAAATTTTGCGGGCATTTAAATTTCGCGAATGTGTTAGCTCGCGAAATTAAAATGCACGCAAAATTTTCATGCTTTACAGTAATCACTTCGATACTGAATTGTGCTTTGTATCCATTTCACAGGTATGTTGACAATCACAGATTTCATCAGTATCTTACAGTACTACTACAAGTCACCACTGGTAAGTACAAACTTGGCTTTCATCATTAACATCAAAACACAAAGCATCTCGATGGACATAGAAAGTTTCTGCCACCTATTGCAGCTAATTGAAGACTCTCATGATCACTGTCAGTATTCGCAAGTATTTATCTTGTTACGCAGCGCATAAAATTTGCTGCGTGTGCTCGGATGGGGATTATACTAAAGTTACACCAATTGGCTCTATGTATATAATCAACCAATTTTGTCAAGATACTGCTGCTAAGGTGCTATATAGCACTACAACCAATTGTTGCTAATCCTCTCACTAATGCCAAAACCATTTTAAAGGGGCAATATGGGATTATCATCAAACATGCAGCAACAAAACAGTCCATGGCTAATGTGTGCATCTTTTGTGAACTTTAACCGTTATGCACACATAGATTTTAAAGGAACTATTACGACAGGTTATGTTCACAAGGTGACATAAATTTTTTTAAAAATTAAATGCTTTTCCATATTTCCCCACATTTAGGAGATTTTGAAAATGACCATAAAAATGTGTTCTATTTGCAACCTAATGACCACATTTTTGCTATTTAATTTTTCTAATGAAGTGAAATATAATTATGCTAAAATCATTTTAAAAATTGGCCAAATTTTGAATGGTTTGGCCAGAAAAGTATATATTTAATTTTGAAGCTTGTATTTTGTCAAGTATAGCATTTGATGAACATATAATGGGTTTTTTTCTCTTTCCACGTATGGAATGATGCCTCATTTATGTTCCATTTTCAAATTTGTAGGACACAGCAAGTCAAGAACACAGTAACAAGGCTGTAAGTTCTCCTACGAATTACTGCTATGCTATATACCTTGCTTTATGCATATGCAGGCATGCAAAATTACAGGCATTTGCGTTGACAATAGTTCCCTGTATTTAAATATTTAGGGAATTAGATATTTTCAGGTTGATTTGGCTATTTGTAGGCTCTTGCTGTGCCTGAAATATCATTTATATACAAAGTTGTGTTTGCACTTTTTGAACGCATACTTGGGTGAAAAAGTCAACATTTAAAATTTACCTTTGCATAGATACAACTTTTATTGTTGCCAATAAATTTTGGACACAAACATGATTTCTGAACGCAGCCATCAGGTATCCTTAAGAACGGAGCACCGGGAAGTACGCAAAACCCTTTCCAATCGCTAATTCACAGCACTGTTACATCACGTGCAATTGAAAAGTGTTGTGAACTTGCGTCAAATGCACACCCAATTTGTTACGCTAGGCTGCAAAGTTTTGTGTCCGAAAATTGCCTGAATCAACAATATTTGGATGGTTTATTGTGTATATTCAAAAGATTCAGCCACAAATAGTTAAACATTGAATTGTAATAATTATTTCTTTATTTCTGTTTTTTCTTGCTTATTTTTGAAATGGAGCATATTTTTGATTTGGAATTTACTGAAATAATATCTGTTAAAAACTAATACCATTGTTGTAGTTGTGAAATTTTTTAGTAATTTAACTAAAAAAATGAATTTTATAAAGGTTTTTCATGTTCTTTATAAAAGTAAATTTGAAAATACAAACAGAAAACATAGCTTTGGCAGTAAAGAAAACCAACCCTGTTTTATGGACTGGCAGACCTTACAGATTAAAAATGAATACAATGTGTATATGAATTTTTTTTTTAAATGCCAAAATTAATTTTGCAAAAATGAAATAAAACAATGACTGATTTTACATGATTTTAGCAGAACTAGCAATAAATAAAAACCTGCAAAACCTTGGGTCTATTTGGTCTGTAAAACAGGGCTTTTTATTTTTGTGACCTAATGATGAACTTTGTAATATATTTGACCCTTTTTACTTGGGGTTATCAAGTTACGGTTTCAAGATTGATAGCCACAAAAACAGGCAATTGTGTCCTATGATGGTATTAATAAAAACGGTGTATGCTATACACCTGAGTTTCAGAGGCTTCATATATTATTTTTTAGATTAGTTTTTGAAAAATTAAAGATTCATTGATGTTACAGAAACAGTTTTACACTTTCTGCACTGTCATTTGCAGTGGGGCTTCTTTTCTATTCAAAAAATATTTTCATTCTTTATTTCATCGTCATTATAAACTTTCATTGGTGCACGGAATGTTGCATCATTCTTTTTAAATCATGCATTGCTATAACCATACTTACTAATTTCATTGTATAACAAATATTTTAACAGTTTATATCAGTTTATTTATATTTTTGCTTGTGACCACTTCAACAAACTTAAGGGCCAAATCATACTTTTTATAGGCTACTAAACATTTGGTGCAAAAAAATTATTTGTTTTAGTTGATTTTCTGATAAAAAAGGAATTGTGAAATTTATACTTAATTGCTCAATATTTGGAGACGGTTGCATTTGTGTGATGTTAAAT
Source organism: Ophiothrix spiculata (assembly GCA_000969725.1). NCBI lineage: Eukaryota > Metazoa > Echinodermata > Ophiuroidea > Amphilepidida > Ophiotrichidae > Ophiothrix > Ophiothrix spiculata. The sequence goes on along the minus strand of JXSR01S005286.1, from coordinate 44,847 downwards.
TTTGGGTGATCTTTATTACCAAACCAACATTCCTTTTAGAAAACGTATTTGAATTAGTTCAACATTGGATATTTGTTACATCAAACATTTAGTAGCTCTTAAAAATGTGGTAGAGGCCCTAGGATGCCTTCATGCTTAAAAGAAACACATTTACACCACTCATCGTGTAAATTATATGTGATGACTCACCCCCAAAAGGGGGACTTTGCGACCGAACACTTTTCGAGAAACTGGTGAAAATAGACAGATAAAAATAAAGAAAATAATAAGAATTTCCAGCAGATTTTCCATTGTAAAATTTGATTGCCTTGATCAATTTTAACAAGTAAGGTGTCATTTTAAAGCTTGGAAACTGTTTTAACGAATGAAATGATAAAATCAAAATTGATATCAGCTGCAAAGTCCCCCCTTTCGGGGTGCGCCATCTCATATATAGATACCGTAGAGTGCCAGTATATGGCACGTTTTTCCAGTTCTGTTCTGCTTTATCGTGACAATGTGGCTGATAAATTAAGACAAATTATTATCAATTCTGATTACAGAGGAATCCAGTTTACATCTTAGCAGATGTCTGCTTAGCCAATCATATCTGTTAGTTTGTGGTAAATGCCATGTTTTGAAGCAAAACATGTACATACCATATACTGGCACTCTACGGTAGTAACAATTGTAAACTGGAGCTAATTTGCTGTGCCATATAGTATGGGGAGTGGTAACCTTGTAATGTAGGAGAAGAAGTAACAGAATACATAAAAATGTTTGTATTTTAATCTCTCCCTTGCCTTATAATATCCATGAATTTCGGTGCTTTAAAATCGAGCCTTGTTTAGTGCTTTCGTCATCAGCATCATCATCATCATCCTTTAAAGTGCAGACCACCATCTGGTGTATTAACACACTTGGCCCAATTTTAAAGCACTTAATGAAATTTGTATATTCTCTAGGACTATAAGCATATAGTTCTTTTTTATGCCTCCGCCAGAGGCATTATGTTTTCTGGTTGTCCGTCCGTCCGGGCTCGTTTCTCAGAACTGTTGAGGCGTATTATAGACCATATCGATAATTGACATAATCCCGCCGTTGATGGGGTAAATCCACAGAACCGGACGGGGAATCGGAACTCAGAACGAGGCCAAGTATGATAAACACACTACTTGCTCTTGCTCTGAGTTCCGTTCCCCGCCCGATACTGTGGATTTACCCCATCAACGGCGGGAGTAGGTCAATTATTGATATGATCTATAGCGATGCAAGTCGGTGGAGTGGTAATAAGGGTGGCTAGTAATTTTCTCTGTATGTTTTGGCGCAAAATATGCAAATTTAGTCGGATTTAAAGCAGAAAATATGCGATTTTTCGAGGTCCGTCCGGGCTCATTTCTCGGAACTGGTGAGGCTTATAGCGATGCAAGTCGGTGGAGTGGTGGTTAGGGTGGCTAGTAATTTTCTCTGAAAGTTTTGGCGCAAAATATGCAAATTTAGTCTGGTTTTAAGCAGAAAATATGCGATTTTTTGAGATTTTAGGGACTTGGGCTGAAATCCAAAATGGGGGTAAATCTTGACCCCACCCGGCCTTTCAAAATGTTAACCCCACCTTATTTTGATTGGCGCACCGCATATGCGAAAATCGGCCTGATCGGCCATTTAATTAACGAATACGATGCGTTTTAAGATGGCGCTCTTACATGTAATCCTATGGAATCCGAGTAGATAAAACTGGCGATATCTCTTAAACGGAGCATAATTTTATCCGGAGCATATCTCTGAAACCGCATGCCCTACGTTAATGATATTTGGTGACAGGGTAGACCCGGAGCCGAACTGGATCCAGCAACAATTTCAGCGCAAAATATGCTAATTAAGTACCTAATTTGCATAATTTATGCATAAATTGGTTTAAATGGCATATTTTACAAACCGTGCACCTTACAATCATGAAATTTGGTGGGTAGGTGAGGATAGAGCTGCGCTTGTGCTAGCTGCAATTTGAGCGCAAAATATGCTAATTAAGTATCTAATTTGCATAATTTATGCATTAAATGTTGCTTACTTTTCAACTTTGTCCGATTTCAAAGGTTAAGGTCTCAAATTGTTCGTCATGGACCAGCGATCAAAAGTGTCAATGGTGACCCCATCTTCTGACCTTTCCCTGGGGGTCAAAGGTCAAAAGAAAGGTCAAATTTTCAAATTTGTCTGATTTCAAAGGTTACGGTCTCAAAATGTTCGTCTTGGACCAGCGATCAAAAGTGTCAATTGTGACCCCATCATCCGACCTTAAACTGGGGGTCAAAGGTCAAATTTTCAACTTTGTCCAATTTCAAAGGTTAAGGTCTCAAAATGTTCGTCTTTGACCAGCGATCAAAAGTGTCAATGGTGACCCCATCTTCTGACCTTTCCCTGGGGGTCAAAGGTCAAAAGAAAGGTCAAATTTTCAACTTTGTCTGATTTCAAAGGTTACGGTCTCAAAATGTTTGTCTTGGACCAGCGATCAAAAGTGTCAATGGTGACCCCATCATCCGACCTTAAACTGGGGGTCAAAGGTCAAATTTTCCACTTTGTCTGATTTCAAAGGTTTGGGTCAAAGGTCAAAAGAAAGGTCAACTTCTCAACTTAGTCCGATTACAAAGGTGGAAGGCGGAAGCATCGTGATCGACACTCTGTGTTGAGAACCGCGTATTCTAGTTTTTTTGCAATAAAATTAGATCAAAATTAAGTTAATCAAAATAGCGTTTCTTAATTTGTAAGTTATGCCACATTGCACCAAACAGTTCATTTACATTGCTATAAATATATGCTCACATTCATTGTAGTTTCAGAGAGTCATATAGTTACTGCAACATTGTGATGATGTCAGTTTTTTTCAGTGCTCAATCTTGACTATGGAGCGATACAAACATTTTTGACAAAAGCCGAGAAATTGTGTGCCTTGTCATTTTGATTGAAGCTGTTATGTCACTGAATTTTACAATAAATGTGTGTTTTTTGTAACAACCCATAGCAGCAATAAGCTATACCCCAGAATAAGCATGGTCGATAATTCGATATATCGAAATATATCGATTTTTTAAAAACATCGATATTGCCGATATTGGATTTCAAGGTTTATCGATATATCGTACTTGTCGATATTTTGAAAATAACATCGATAAATCGGGTGTACGATATTTCCACAGCTAATGATATATCGTACCCGTCGATGTTTTGAAAATAATATCGTATAATCGGGCGAATGATGTCTACAAATCTAGCTATAGCTATCGATAAATGTAAGTATTACTCACTCAGATAGCTCATTGTTAACTTAGCTCATGTTAATTATTTCACTCATATGAACAATATCTTTAAATAGTTCAAAATATCAACTTTTATGAAGGTTATAAGTGTAAAAATAAATGTCAATAACGTAGTCTTGAATCTTGAATGCGTGCGTGTAACTTATCGGCCTTCACGTATCAGGGAAATATGATCAACTAGCAGCGATGTTTTATGCCCGTGCGCATTATTGCAACTTCGATATATAATATTTCTTGGCACATAAACACTAGTCAGTTAAAAAACTGTCATAAATTAATGATGATTTCCTTTATTTTTAAAATATTATTCAGTTTTAGATGTTATATCCGAGTTATAAAATGATAACATGTCGCGCCAACACTGTATTACCATCGATGCACATAATATTTTACAATGACTAGAGGGACATTGTTTGCTCGCGATCGTGCCGATTATAAACAAATGTCGCGCCAACACTGTAATACATCGATGCACATATTTTACAATGACTAGAGGGACACTGTTTGCTCGCGATCGCGCCGATTATTAACAAAGCCGTCTCGGGGAAAACCACCTGAAAATGGACTGTGAAAAGCTGAATTTAACTGAAAATAAACTCTTAAAAACATTGTTGCTTTTGCTTTATTTATATATATTTATATCCTTTGTCCATTTATTTCGATCTCAGTGGTTCCTTTTAAGATCAGTAACAGAAATGGTATCAGCTTTCCTCTGCGCCCATCTCAGCTAAAACAACAACTAAAAACGATCTTAGTAACAAACATAAGTTTAAGATATTGTTTTTAGAAATAAAAACGTTTTATTAAAAAGAATGTTTATTACTCTTATTTACTGTTTTCCATTTGGGAATAATTACTGCCTTACAAGATGTTTAACTTCAACGTAGTTGATTTTATTCAGCTTCCCGGCCGCCTTTCGTCGTCCGGTACTATCTGCATGTAAACATGACGTAATCGTCAGGTCGAAGTTCAATTTCATTCATAAAATGGTCAGTCACGTGATGATACGATGACGTATGCATTCACTGAAAAAGTATGCCATCGCCGTCTCAAAGCATGATTTCGGCAATATTTTTCATCATGATCTTCACATGGTATGTATTTGTGTATGAGAGATCAAGAATTAATATGCTTCTTTTTCATAAAACTGTTTAATTTTCAATGATATTTTGAAAAGAAACGGAGATATTTTTGATCAAACAGGGGTATGAGGAATTCTGCAACCAAACTGTCCTACGTAATTACAACACGGAAGTTAGGGTCGCCACTCGCTAGTGTTCGTTCGTTACGCATTGTAATTTATTCGGTTGGCGAGCTGAGAGAAAACATCGATATATCCATATATATCGATAATTGATTGCCGATATATCGATATCGGAAAATGGTCAATATCGACCAAACTTACCCCAGAATGGCAACTCTAAATGGCTAAAACATGTTTGCTTGAAAGAGCAACACATGAAAAAGTGACTCAAGTCTCTTGAACACTTTGCCAAAATTCCTCAGAAGTGTAAACTAAAACCCAGAGTTTAGGCCCCTGTTATATGTGAATGTGAAAACTAGGTATGCTGGATGGCCCTGCACTCTGTAGTTTTGTCTACATTGTTAGAGGAATAATGGTACCGACTTTACTTCATTTTTGTTATTCCTTCAAATTACTAAGCTCTAACTATGCTGTCAGTACTCATCAACATGGCTTTTTTTTGTAGATATGGAGAAGTTTTAAGATGTTTCAACCAAGGCCTGTATTTAGTAGTAAATAATGAGGAGGAAAGGAGCAAATTAGTTTTGAAAAATACTAAAGTGATAGGTGTCTAAAGATAGGTGCATCCCACTCCCTCTCCTTGCTTGCTTTGAGTAGAGTGGAATTGTGCATCCACATTCATCTGTTTTTAGTACCCATTAGGCCAAAAAAGATAAATTGTTTGTTTACCCTCCAGTGGAAAAATTTTGGGTCGGTCGGTCAGTGGATCTTTTTTTTTTTTTACTCTTGACATTTATTTTAAAGAATGATGTTATTCCATGGATTTTATCATGAATGCCAAGCAATGCAGGGCTTAAACAAAGATTGTGGGTCATTATGTAGAGGAAATATGCATTTTATACTACTAAATGTGAATTTATATTGCTAAATTTTATGTTTTCCATCAATAATATTGAGTTTTCATATTTTACATGTTTGAAGGAAAACAAAATAAACTAAAATACCCGACTAAAATTTTTGACATTTTAGGGTTGGTCGCGGAGGGCAAACAAACATGATTTTTTTTAGGCCTTATTTAATTTCTTAAGGTGGATTGAAAGGATGTTTCTGGAAATTAGACACTGCATTTTGAGGCACTTGATTACATTGAACAAGTGAAGCTTAAAACACAGAGCAAAATGGTCTTTGTTTGAAGGAAATCGGACATATGGTTGCCAAGATATGCTTGATTTTAATTTCTTTGTTTTCTATCATTTTTGCCAATATATTGATAAAGTTAATGAGCAAAATTGGCTATATATGCTCATTAATATTCATATTTGCCAATATTTTACCAATATCTTATGAATAAACCTTCATACTATTTTTATTTTACATAATTTTAACTTGAAACTTTGCCAATGTGTTTCTATGGCCTAAAACATTAACATATGATTTACCCGCCCATCTAATTTGCATATTTGCATAATTAATGAGCATTATACAAAAAGCTAATTAATTATGCAAATATGCAAATTAGATGGGCGGGTAAATCATACATTAAAGTTTTAGGTCATAGAAACATGTTGGCTAAGTTTCAAGTTAAAATTATTAAAGGTAAAAGTAGTATGACGGTTTATTCATAAAATATTGGAAAAATATTGGCAACAATTAATATTAATGAGCACATGTTGCCAGTTTTCCTCATTAACTTCATCAATATATTGGCAAAAACAATAGAATACAAAGAAACTTTAAACACGAATATCTCAAAAACCGTTTGTCCGATTTGGCTCAAATTTTGGAATTACAATTTATTTGCTTAGCTCTCTGCAACAGGCCTATTTTTATCTCAGTCAGAGCAACTTCATTTTGCCTTTAATACCACCTTAACTCCAGTGTGATATATCTTCATCATACGGATGCAAGAATAGTTGTAAGTGTAATAACTGTCATTTTTCATATTTTTGTGTTACACCAATCTTGAGTTGTGTTACCTAAGAACCATTTAAAGAGCCACTGACATCAGGGGATTTAATTTTAAAGCTGTTTTAACATCCTTGTGACATGATGACAACTACAGATACAGCTTTCTTGCATACACATGAAGGTGGTACTCAAAAGAACTTATAATATGTGACCTATCATATCAAAAGGTACCTTAAGGTCGGCATAGTAAATTATGAGATACAGGCCATTGAAGCTGAGTCAAAAATCACGTCCAAGGTCGAATTTCCAATTTCATCAGAAACATTACCTTTGAAGTGTATTCTATCATATTAATCAGGTTCAAACATCCAAAACATAAAACAAATGTTTTAAAAAACGGTATAAAAATCCTTTCTCCATTTAAGTTTTACCAGTACAGAAACTTAAAACTCAATTTTCTCAGAACTATATTTTTCTGAATCAGCCAGATGCCTTTTACCAGTTTGGATATAACTTTGCAGTCGAACATCCAATATTCAAAAGTAATGTGTCATTTTAAAGCTAAAAATATGATCTTTCAGATGAGACCAAAAACATTTTTTTTCATTTTGGAACCCTTAAGGTACCTTTCGATATGACGGGTCACATATTACAAGACTTTTGACTTATTATGAAGATTTTGATTCATCCAGATATTTCAACATTGGATTAATATTACTAAATTGGCACTTCTGGACTTTTTTGTGAGTTGTGACGTTTCACATCTCATTCAAGGCGCATCCTTTTTAGGGCTTGCATTTTGGGTTGAACCTGTTTCTTTGTTAACAGCATTTTGATGATTGCTTTTAGTCTAAACTCTATAGGCCTTGAAATATGCAACAAGCAATCAGACTCTGTTACGAGATCCATAGCATATCCCTTGTATTCCAAAACACTGTGAACTGATAGATTTTTTTAATTGTGAAAGAGACTAGTAATGATATTTATTGTCATGAATCATTCATGATTTGGGTATTATATTTGCTCATTCTGTTGCTACCACATGGACAAACATTGAAATTAGTTCACTTGAAAATTCAGCAAGGTTTGGTACCGTGTTATGATTTGAAAAATCTGGACTAATTTACATCGCCGTATGGTTATATTGTTTATATGTGTTAATCGACTGCTTATTGCATACTTCAAGGATTATAGAGTATAACAGGAATAACCTGACTTCATGACATGTGAGTGCAAGAAAGTCGTATCTGCATTGGCTGCCCTAAGTTTTTTTTTTTTACAACTTGTCACAAGAATGTGAAAAATCTCTCAAAATTTCAATGTCATATGTCGTGGTTCTTGAAATGGTTCTTACGGTGTCACCTGAAGAACCATTTCAAGAACCACTGACCCAAGACTAGAGATTTTACAGTGTACAATCCAAATTTATGACAAATAGCAGCTATTGCAGATACGACTTTCTTGCACTCACATGACAAATTGATGGTCTTGCTAGGCCTTTTATTTATGTTATAATAGATTTACTGGATGTATGCATTCTGTTTGTGCATCTTTACATAATAATATCCCGATATTCTCATTAAACATATTCTAAATTTTTACTTTTTTAGGTCAAAATGGATGAATTAGAAGAACACAGAATAGCCACTTGGCGAGGTAAGCTCTTCATTTAAAAGCCAATACTGTATAAGTGGTATTTTTCGCGCTACATTTATTTTCGCTCAAAATGGAATTAGCGCGAAAATAAATGCACCGCGAAAATCAATGTGTATTTGTTGCAAATGAAATTCCATACACGACCAATGTTCATGTGCGTGAAAATAAAAACGTGCGAAATGGGCCAAAATTGGCTGAGCGCGAAAATTACTAAGCGCGAAAATATTGGTGTTTACAGTATGCAGGAGGGTCTTCTGTGAGAGGCTTGGGGGGTCACTTATACTCAAAGATGGGGCATATCATGCTGAAATATAAAATCAGTAGAAAAGGCCTCTTTTTAACAGATTCATTGCAAACTGTGCTTCGGGTGTCAAAAACAGCAAAATCATGAAAAAAGGGCATAAGGAGGTGTGGATTAATCAAAAGTTTTAAAATGCGGAAATGTTTTTTCTTCTCCATAAATGCATGATTTTGAAATGTTTTGCTTGATTAAGGTAGGAGATTTTGTTGCATTTGAAAAATCCTTATATATAGGGTGACTGTTCAATCCATACAAAATCTTGGTCAATTTTTAGGGGTCATATTTGAGCATGATATCCAACTCTGATATAAAATTGGATAGATTGTGCTTGATACAAAAAGATATTGGACGAGCTATGAGTTTTACAAAATATTGTGCAAGACCAAAGGCAATACCGAGACCAATATCTTTAAGTATCATGCGATAAAATCCATCCAATTTTATCATTATTATGTTCAAAATCTGATTTTCTGTATTCTGTCCAATATTACTGTAAATCAGATAGCTCAGAACATAATAATGAATGGAAGTGGTAGGGCTTTCTTATACCCTGGTCACTTAAAAGGGCTTTGAATCTCTTATAACAAAGAAATACATTAGAAAAACAATGAAAAAAGGCGCATTTAATTGGTACTTTACCCTATAATTTTCTCATTTATGTGGCGCATTGTATGAACTAGTTGAGAATCCCTGCTCTAGAATCTATTCTCGGAGCTTGTTACCAATGTCTCAATGCTTAGAAATGGATTATTTTTTTGTTTTTAGTATAGCCTTATTTTAAAGTGCGTTGACCTTTTACCTCCGGTGACCCATGAACAGTAGCCGAAATATCACAAAACAATTATTTTTAAAAACTTATGACTTTTCTCAACAAAATGGTACCAAACATGCCATAATTCTTTGTAAACCTGCTGAGTTATTGTTAAATATATGTGTCATTTTGATGGATAATCCCCCCTTAAATCAAATCAAATTTAGTGAGCAAATGATTTGATAATTTTAACAGATCTTCAGAGATCAGTCAGTGCATTTATAGAGATGGAACATTTCCACGAACAAAATCACAAAAGTCGTTAGATATATCGTAACATTTTACTTACAGGCGTCGTCACTCGCAGAAGCACAAAAAAAAACCTTAAAACACTTAAAACAATTTAAAATGCATTATGATGAATTATTCTTTGTAGTAGATTTGTTGTACAAATATACATGAAAAATAGTGCATTTGGGGTATTCTTTATTCATATTTTGTAGCTACTCTTACAAAAAATATAACAAAGAGAGTGTACTTTTCCCTCATAGTGCAATCTACACACATTGAAGCACAGCCTAAGCTCAATTGTTGTTTCAGTGACAGTAATTAATCAGTACAACACATTAACTATTCTTCTGATCTCTCAAATGGCAAGCTCTATAATGTTAGTTACATCTTGATGCGGTGGGTTTGAAAGTTTCTTGAGCCAATCCCCAAAGACCCAAGATTTAAAAACATTGCGATATTGTCTATTCATTAAGAGATAGAGTAGTGGGTTTACAGATGCATTGATGGTCACCGGTATGAACAAAGCACTTCCCAAAATATCATAGCGATGTGGCAGAAAGTAAATCAAAACCAAGAAGGTAGTATAGACCGTTGTAAACAGAAAATGGACGACGCCATTTATAATCACCGTAACTGCAACTTGTTTGATATTTCTTCTAAACTCTGACGACATTTGTAAATTGGTGTTGCGCTTGCGTTTTTCCAGCGTTACGAGAATCTTAGCATACATATAGATGCAACATGACACCACAATAACATTTAGGGAGCCTGCAAAAAGTAAAAATAAACTTCTGTAAGCTTCGTAGAACGAAGGTATTGAGTATCCTAGCACCTGGTTTGGAAAATGTTGAGCTTTCCCTCTTGCAGTCAATTCTATACACCATATTGCTTCTAACATCCCAAACCATGTGAAGTTAGGAATCCAGCTTGCAAGAAGAAATAGACTTATCACGCTTACAATTGCAATCATCTTCAATGCCCTTTTAAGTCCTTTCATCTTATAATGTGCCAGCGGATGACATATTGCTAAATACCGTTCGATAGACACTAAAATAATGCTTCCGAATGAGAACAACGCGCAATATGTTTGTGTCCAGTTGAACAGTGTGTATGCAAGCCCAGATAATGATCCGTTACCTATGAGCAAAGTAAGACGCGTCAGCAAAATAATAACATCAGAACAAGCTAGACTTGTGAGTATAGCATACGTAGACGTATGAAGACAGTTAGTTTTAACCACTGTGAAGATGAATGATAAATTGTTAAGGAGGCCTAAAACTGCAAGAGGAATTTCAATATGTGAATATAGTGATCCACTTTGAATAGCAAACTGAGTACTGTTCAAATATTCCAATATGTCAGCATAATCTGCACTGTTAGCATCGATGATCAAATGAGATGTGGTTGAGTTGTAACAGCTAGATCCATCATTTGATGACTGAATCATAAAATAATCTATGTCCTCAAACATCATTTTTGCATAAGAACTGTGCTATGAAACAAGACGCATCCTTTCTGTCGGTGTCCTCTGCTTGCGTTGACTTCTCTGTGTAAAGCATGTAACAAATCACTTGGGTTTTTTCATCATAAAAAATAATTACACAATATCAGACAAGGTATTACCCATTTATCGCTATAACGTCTTTTGTGATTTATCATTTCTACACCTCTTAAAGAATGGACTGTCAGACAGTTATAAGTCAGCGATATATATTAAACCTCTTTTGTGATTTGTCTTTTCAACACGTTTTGTTATCATAAAACTGCCACAATGCATTTTTATTGACTCTATCTTTATTACCTGCATGAACTTCAAAGTTAATGGTTTTTTGATAGGTAACTTGTCTCGAAAAATTTAATAATCACCACGAACAAAGTGGCTTTTGCTGACATGTTTTCAATCTTAAATCCAAAATGATTTGCATTTATATATTGGACTGGATATTACCCATTATATATCGAGGTTTGAGCGCCACAAAGCCATATCTGCATAACAACAATCTCAGGAACAAGAGTTATAATTATAATGGTTTCCACCACATCAAATTGTAACCTGTACTCTGCAATAATAACACTAACTTACGAACATTGCACATTGGTTGTTGCAGACATGTTCTCCAGATGTTATGCAGCTACCAGAATGCTATGGGAAGCAGCTGTGCATGTTAGAAAAATTATTGTTAAAGAAGCTTGAGACGGCCAATAATGAATTAACACTTTCAATACCATTAAAGAGAACAATAGTAAAATAAATGCAACATTCTTTAATTGATATTAACTTCATTTTTTGTCATTTGTTTCTTGCAGAGGTATTAAATCAGAAAGCAAGACCTCTTACATGGATAGATCCAGATGCCAGGTAAATGTATATAAAAAATACCCAATAAAAGATATTTGTCATTAATTGTTGTATTGTTTTTGCCATCTATTGCCTCCAATCTTCCAAATTCCACAAGATCACTTTTCAGACCTGTAAAAGTCATTATTTTGGCAATTAATGGTGAAATGTCAGCAGGGTCTGTGGGTCTGGAAAACTTGAAAAAAAAAATTGCTAGCAAACCCTACGATATTGATTTATTGCATTTTTTCTACCCTACACTTTATCCCCACAAGCATTTTTTGCTGAACTTTAGGGGCGCACCATTAGATTTCCAAGGGGGAGCAGGAAGTTGGGTTCGGGTTGACTTTTTTTTTCGAGTTCCGTGGCGAATTTTTTTTCTTAGAAATTACTGTTTTACTGTTTTCCCCTATTCCATGTTCAGGGGTGATTTTTTTTCTTCTGCCTATGGAGGGTGACTTTTTTTTTTCGAAAAACTTCCTGCTCCCTCCTGGAAATCTAATGGTGTGCCCCTTTTATTATCACTTCAAAGTAAAGTGACAATTCTATAGCAGTGTTTCAAGAAATAAATAGTTTAATTTAACACTAAATGCTTCTTTATGTCTTCTTCAAAATATGTTGTGAAGAGTACATGTTTTAGAATATGTAATTTTCTTAAACACTTATTTTAAAAATGAGGAAAATAGAAACACTGTCGTATTGTTCTCAGAGAAAGGAATTTGCTAAGTGTTTTTTTTTTCTAAACAAACAAGATGTTTTGTTAGTTTTGAAAAGTATCATGCCTTTCTATGATTCAAATTAAGTATTTATCAGTTTTCATAACCACTTAGAATCGTGGATATTACCCTGTAGTTAAGTGTTGTCCAGTCTGAGCCACAGCACTGTTAATGTTTCTTTCATTTGTTTGCAGCCTGTTTGAAGCTGTTAGGATGTTGATTCAGAGTAAGATCCATAGGCTTCCAATCATAGACCATTCTACCGGCAATGTCATCTATATCTTAACACATAAGAGAATCCTCAAGTTTTTAGGCTTATTGGTAAGTACCCTCATCAGTTCTGCAAATACTGTAAATGGCAATATTTTCGCGATCAGTTAACTTTGGACCATTTCACATGTTTTTATTTTCGTGCACATGAACATTGGCCGAGTATGGAACTTCCTTTGCAACAAATACACAGTAATTTTCGCCGTGCATTTATTTTCGCTCTAAATTAATTTTGCGCGAAAAACGCGAAAATAAATGTAAAGTGAAAAATACCACTTATACAGTAACTGTTCATAATGTGCATTTACAAGCTGTTTAAAGAGTGTTTTTATGTCAAATGCATAGCAAGGCTTTACATCAAAACACAAAAATTGTAAACACAACAGTGCAATGCTGACAACTTGTCGCCAAGACAGCAGTTCACCTCCTATTTTGAAGCAGTTAGCCTGTTTCAAGGAGGGAAAGAAGCACCCTATGGTTAATCCAAGCAATCATGACAGCATGAGGTGAAAGATCACCTCACTGCATGGTGAGATGCTTGGCAAAGGTTATTTACAGCATCTCGGCATAGATCTACATGCCTCCCTTAACTCTTAGAGCGTCGATGGCAAAAATTTTGTGTTTTCATTGATAGCTGCTTTTTATTAAATTTGATTGTTTCCCTGAATGACTCATTTTTCTGAAGATTTGCTATGAAAGTTTTGAAAAATATGGATGTTTTTGTGATTGGTTATGCATTTAAACTTGACATTTCAAAAATGTTGCTATAAGGCAGCTATTAATGAAATCATACGATTGGTGCATTTGCTCCATTTGGCGCTTAAAGGGTTAACTATATAAGCAATAATTTTAAAGCTGTGTCATTTGTACTGTCACTCATTACTGCAGTCAGAATAGCCAATTGTTATGCCAGTCACACATTTTATTGAACTTTTTTATCAACATAGCACATTTTCAAAAAATAAACATGATGGAGATGTTGCAGCAATCAAAATGGAGGATCTGAAAGACATGACACCAGCAATAAAAAGGGTAATCAAAGAAGTTTCGACTCACAATTATGCTATGATCTTTGTAGTAAAACAAAATGGCTCCGTTCGAGGTTTTTTCTTGTCTGTTTAAGTGGCCGCTTTCAATATCTTTGTATTTCATTAATTAAAATAAATATGGTATGACATGCAAAAATATGCAATTTGTGAATTAATGTTGCCAAAATGAATGTATTAATTCTTTTTCTTTTCAAATTACTTGTTTAATTTTGAATTTTGTACAATGCACCATGGTTATTATATATTCTCTCCTTTCTATTTCAGAAAAATGAAATCAAGAGTCCAGCATTCCTGAAGAAAAGTATAAAAGAATTAGAAATAGGAACATATTCTGGAATTGCAACTGTAAGTATGCTTTGCAAATTTTCAGTATTTCAATTGGAATTGTGTTGACTTTTATGCTCAAAGTGTGTTTGCCTTTTAATATCCTCATCAATCAACAATACACTGGCAATCAAAAGTGTTTGCGCATGCTTAAATACGGGGAAAAAAACTAGTTATTATATCAAACGACCAAGACTCTTATAAAATTCATGTTTTTTGTAAGTGCGATATGTATCCAATATAAATAATCCATGTTTCCTCTGATATTCGATCTTTGGCCTTGTGGCTCTTACCCTCTACATGAAGCCTCTATTTTTTACACATATATTGTCAATATGTTTTCAAAATTGAATGGAAATTTGTGTTTCCTTTTGGAGTTTAGTTTGTTAACAAATGGATAGGTCAAAATTCAATTTAATTCAATTCATTTCCATGTTTCTCAAGTCACAATCATATATAATCATGACAATTCTCAGATTACACGAATGTAAATATACAAACTTAAAAAACACACTAGCTTAATTTTAAATTTAAAGGAGGAACACCGATCCCTGGATATTTTGACTGATGCTTGTTATTGAGTAAATCAGTTAATCTGAGCTTATTAAACTAGATTAATTCTCCTAATTAGTTAAATTTTATTAAAGTTGATATTAATGATTTAATTTGCACTCTAAGGATCATTTTAGATATAACTGGAAATCTTTGATGAATAAGAGGTCCATCCTAGAGCATGAACCAGTCTTCTTTGGACTAGACTTAACCTTATCCCTTATCATAATACAACTTTAGCTTACAAGGTTGTAGTTGATCATTTCTATAATTGACATATTTTTGCCGCTGCTGAATATCAGCACTCATAATGAGGCCAAGTAAGCATCTTGTGATGCATTGTGACTTACTCCGTAAGTACAGTCAACAGGATTTTTTACATTTTTTGACCTATTTTTGGCATTTTTTAAAACCATTAAGAGAAATATCAAAAATTTGAGAAAACCCTTCCTAGACGTTTGTTTCTATATTTCAAAAAGCAAAAAAGTTCAAAATTTCACAAATGCAAATTTTAGTTAAGCTTCCAGAAATTTTGGGGGCAAAAAATACGGTTATTGGCAGTTTTTGCCAAAATTGAAATTTTGGACAAAACGGATATCATCATTGTGTTCAGGGTAAAAATTTGCTTCTAAAAAATGTATACTTATATAGTTTATGCAATCAGTTTCAGAGTTAGGAGTTCAAAAACGGTTTATGCCATTTGATGGTCTACCCCAGCCTTAACAATGGGAATAATAAAGATAAGGTGTCACTTAAATTTGTTAACCAAATTAATTTGGTATTCAATTCATGCCCCAAAAATTGGATGTGCCAAAATATTTAAATTGGGAATGAAACATGCAGTTGTATGTTTTGTTTATGCAGATTTGGACAGGTGGAATTTTGTTGCATTTTTACAGTAAACCTTGCTGCAAACAGATGCACTTTAAATTTCATTCTTAGTCACTGAGTGCGATTTTACTTCCTAATAAGGAATTTTGGCCATCCATTATGAGACGATAGATGACAGTGCGTTCAGTGTGAAACGCAGTGGAGCTGCTTGTTCAAAATCACGGAGTGATGCAGGTATACGCACACATCTGGCGCGAACAGCTTTACTAGGTTTGGAATATTTCATGTTTGAATAGGGGTGTACGTTTTTCCAATGATAATGTTTATAGTTTTTGGCAATAATTTACATTGTTTTTGATTTATAAATGATTCAAATTTGTGACTAAGAATGAGAATAAAAGATGGCGATTTATTGTTTTGCCTGTCATCTATCGCCTCATAATGGATGGGCGTACATTATTTTGAGTAATGGGTGTCACAATAAATCTTATCTTTTATTCTCTAGGTAAGATTCAGAAAGTATTGCTGTTTACAATTTCTATTGACTTTGTACTTTCAGGCAAAACGAGAAACTCCATTAATCAAAGCATTACAGATGTTTGTAGAAAGAAGGGTGTCAGCTCTACCAGTAGTGGATGAGAATGATAAACTTGTAGATATCTATGCCAAATTTGATGTCATTGTAAGTAGATATTATTAGTAATAATTTGACAGACCATGTTCATTAAATTAGGCCAAACAAAAATAATAGTTTGTCTCAAAGCTGCCGCACGCGATTTTAAAATCAAGTGATTGGGGACATGCATTCCGCATAAATTTTCAATTCACTTGTGAGATTTGAGAAAAACTATTTTTTTATTTAGCCTTAGAAAATTATCATTGTTATGCCTAAAACAAAAAACTTGTTAAACTGATAGCCAAGGATAATAAGTCGGGTTTAATAACTGCTCTTTGCTTGAAGACATTGGGTTTAATTTCCAAAAGTTTATAAAATTAATCAAGACAAGACGTTTAAGTTGGCTTGGACACTTATATAGACTTTCAGAAAACACACTGTCACTGCGACAACTTGGATCTCCATGATAAATGACAAATTAAAAGAACTCGGTCTGAAAACTCGGAGATGAAGAACTCACATTAAACCCAAGACTGAATGATTTGGAAAATGATAATTCAAGGCGGCGCTATGCCGAACAACGGCGTAGAACGTAAATGATGATTATAAAATTGTAATTGACAATAGTAATATTGAATTAATCTTAGTGCACAAAAGAGACCTGTATATCAAAGTATGGGATAGGCTATTGTCATCTACAAAAGCAAAATAGCAAGGGCTTTTTGCTTTTGCTTTCACTCATGTAAATACAAAAGAATTGCAAACTCTCAAATGGGGATTATCTATACTTATTGACTCCCGTGACTAGAATCAGTAATTAGTTAACAAAATATTTTACAAAAGCTTTCAAAATGCATTGTTGTGCATATACATTTGAACTAGGGTAGTGTCTGAGATGAAAATGACTGTATATTGAAAACAAAAAAAAGAAGTATCTGATGGATTGCTTTTCCTTTCACAGAATTTGGCAGCAGAGAAAACTTACAATAACTTGGATATAACAATAGCAGAAGCATTACAGTTTAGGCAAACCTACTTTGAGGGTGTACATAAATGCAAAGCAACTGAAACTCTAGGAACTGTAATGGACACAATTATCAAAGCAGAGGTAGGTAATCCATAGTTCAGGGCCATTGAATATGTATATGCAACCAGTACCCTGGATTCTTGTTTAGACAAACCTACTTTGAGGGTGTAGGAACTGTAATTGACACAATTATCAAAGCAGAGGTAGGTAATCCATAGTTCAGGGCCATTGAATATGTATATGCAACCAGTACCCTGGATTCTTGTTTAGACAAACCTACTTTAAGGGTGTACATAAATGCAAAGCAACTGAAACTCTAGGAACTGTAGTGGACATAATTATCAAAGCAGAGGTAGGTAGGAGATGAGGAAAGAGATCTTGGGACCCAAGTTACTTTAAGACCATAGTAAACAATAAAAAAAAAATAGCAAAAAATTGCTATTTTACCAAATGTAGGTAATATTTTCAAAAATTAAAATGAAGTTAATGATTTGAAAAAGTCCTCTTCCGGCCTTTGTTTCTTGTCATAATGTATATCCCCCTGTAATGAGACCAAGTTTCTCCCATAACCAGGAGTCCGGGTCTTATTGAACATGGAATAAGTCGCAGTCAGTGATTTATTGATTGCACATGTACAAGTATGTTCTACACAATTAAATAGTAGGTAGGACACTCAGTCACACGGACTACACCCCTCCCTTCACAAGCAGGTCCCCCTCCAATCAGGCTGTTAAAAATTACCATTTCATGACAAAAATAGAGATTGTTATCAAAATGTTTTCCATAAATTTCTACTTAATACATATTTTTAATAAGTTGCCATAATTTTTTTATGTTTTATGTATCAAAAGCTAAAGTCCCTGCCACAATTCCTCTGACAAAATCGGTCACGTGACCACAAATTGCAGGGTACCGATTGCGTTTGTTAGCAATTGGCCCTGCCCTCTGGATGTTTATTTACATCGTCTGAAGAATTGTAATGCCGACTTTAAGTAGTTTAAATATAAAATAAATTTCAACCATATTATGTTAAAAAATAGGCAGTTTTCATGTTGCTGTAAATGTTCACCTTTTCTATCATAGTTAGGCAGTTATGGCATAGTTATAGTGTACCATGGATTTCAACAGTGGTGTATGAAAGTTGGGCAGTTTTAAGTTACCATAAATTGTAACCTTAAAGTATTTAAGATTTCTACTTCGGTATATGAAAGTTAGGCAGTTATAATTCTACCATCAACCTGCATGACCTGAATATATCAAAGTTAGGCAGTTTTAGTGTACTGTCCATGCCAACCATGGTGTTTGAACATTAAAAGTTACTAATCAATTGAATGCATCTTTACATCCTTATTTTTCTACAGGTCCATCGTTTAGTAGTAACTGATGAAGAGGACCATGTTGTTGGTGTCGTCTCTCTGTCAGATCTCTTGAATTTTCTGGTGCTCAAACCGGCAGGTCTGTACCTAGGGGTGTACATACACTAATATCAAACAAATGCTGCAGTTGGTGCCAGCTATTTGCTATATTACTGCCAATCTGTCAAGAATTATTGTAGTAAATTATCTCATATCTCAACATTTTGGATTAGAATATCTCTTCTCTCTCAAGTGACACTTGCATGCATACCTTGAAATGAGTGGGCACAGGGCACAAATTTGTACTCATAGAGCCATTTATCTTACCAGTCAACCAATGGTGATTATTTGTTGTAAACCTTTATCCGTATGGATCACCATGGTATGCGGGACTCTCCTTAAAATTGTCAGTTAGGCCAAAAAAACAATATTGTTTGGTTGTCCTCCACACCCAATCTGAGAGTAGGTGCGGGGGGCAGATTTTTTTGTTTGTTTGTTTTTAAGTTGCTGCAGCTAACGCTGCCACCTCTTCACTGCTATCAATGTCGTTCCATTGACCAGATTTTACAGCAGCCACTTTAGTCAGCTTTAACTGCATGCCTTCGTCTGTGTTTTCCTGATAAATATCGAGTAATTTTGTAGCCATTTCTACACTACAAACTCTTGTCAAACATCACTTGAGTTTGCAGTGTACACTTACAGTATACGACGACATTTAGATTCTTTTGTCAAGCTCAATACGAAAATACACGTATGGTTCATGCATTTCGTTAGATAAGTACGTTGTTTTTGTTTAAATATCAACAAAAAATATATTTAAACTAATAAATATAAATATATCAAGTGATTAAATAACATTAGAAAATATATTAAGATATAATTTGTTAATATTAGCTATTTCTTAGTCGGTGATTAGCGTACGTTATATTTCTTTTTTGGCGCACACCACTAAATAAATAGTACAGATGCAAAAACAAATGCAGGACGAATCAACGAGCAGAATATATTTGATGTTTGCGATAAAAAACGGCAAATTCAACCGTAAAAATTTCCAAAAATAAAAAAAAAAAAGGTGGGGGAAATGTTTTGACGTGGGCCAAAAAATAGGCACGGGCGGTCGAAGACAACCAAACAATTTTTTTGTTGCCTTATGAACATGCTTTGTCGATGGTATGTTATCATTTTGATCATTCTCATCATTTTCAAGTGCATACTAAATTGTTGTCATTGTCAGTGCTTGCCTGTTTTAGAAATCTCCCCTGATCATTCATAAATTGGGCTGGTTTCTGTTAAAATGCTTTAAAACAAGGGCAACTTTCAAACATAAATTGCCCTTGGTCCCAGGCAGCTTTTTTCAAAATTTGCTTTCATGGTACCAAATCAATTTACACCGCAGTTGGTTATGGTTTATATACCATATGTGACCTGCTCACACGAAACCCGGATAAATCAGTAAAAATCATTTTTCTGATTTGCCCATTTTAAAAATACTGACATTACAAGCTTTAAAATGGTGTATCACTTGTCAACTTTGCTCAATCTTTTGCCCATGTAAAATCAATATTTCTGTTGAAAAATTCTTTTGTTTTCTGTTGCTTTGTGGCATGTTCATTGGGCTGTAACTATATAAGTGGTCTGGCGACTGTCCGGGTTTTGTGAGAGCAGGTCACAGATTGCTGTCAAAATCACAGTTAAGCAGCAAATTATCTTCTTTCCCAATAATTTTCGAGAGGACAGGAGGAACCATAGTGATATCTCGTTTGCCAATAATTAGTTCAAAGATTCACCTATGTCTTAATGCTGGCACTGAAATATACAAATACAGTGAGAAAATTATTTCTTTTTGCTTTTTTATTCATCTTGTGCACCAAACTTAAGGGGAATTGGGTGTAGTTTGACTATTGTAATCAACTGACCTTACCAGTGACATTGCAGTTGATATTGGGTCATCAATACACAGATACCACACCTTTTTCCTGTGTTAACAAGGCAAAACGCGCATCCACAATGTGTTTTTTATTATGTTTACTTTTATACAAAGAGATCTTATAGTCACGTGAAGAAAACCTTTTCACTTTTACGCGTCTTGTGCGCCGAGGTTAAAGTTCAAACTCAGCTTACGAGTATGCAATACTCGTGAGCTCGCGTGATTTGACAGTTCTGTTGCTGCCTGACTTGAAGATCGATTCGATTGGTTTGTTGTTCACGCACGATGCGATTCGATCCTGCCCAAAATGAAAAGGTTTGTTTCAGATGACTATAAATTCTTTACTTTATATACCAACTCAACCAACTGCAACGTCACTTCCAATCAGTTTTAAGACATGATGAGGATAGTATTAATGGTACAAAATGCAACAAACACAACAAATCTGGTCTGACCGTGTCCATTAATTTTTAAATAAAATATTGATGAAACAAACTGATTTTTAGTACATAATTCATGATCATTTATACCTCAATGGATACTGGACACAATGTGTTTATCGTTTGCATCTATTAGACATTTTGGCCAAATCCTTTTATGTCTAACAACCCCTTAAAGTACCAATGTGAAATAACATGATCTGAATTTGTAACCGGAATTTAGTATAGTGTGTTTAAAGTATCAGTGCATGTCTGGAACTTCATTATTTCAGTGTCACTTGTTAACTTGTAATTTGTTAATTTTTTCTTACACTAGGTGTTCCAAATCGAAAGCCTAGCGGAGATAAAGAACCTTCAACTCCAAAGTAAAAAATGCAAGAAATTGCCATTGAAGAAAAGTAATGTAACAGAAAAACAACCCCCAAATCTGGTCTGGAACTCAAGTATGAAGTGACACTGCACCCAACAGCATTACCAACAGTGTGGAAGATCGTTCCAAAGCATGGCGTTTTGTGTTTGCAACCTGCACCGCATCTACCAGCTGTCGTGTGGCATTTATCATCCAAATTTAAAATAGCTTATATTTATTTTCATTTTTATTTTTTTATTTTATCATTAATTTCTTTTTTCTGCAAAGGTAGTAAACAGCACTATTGTGTTCTTTGAGGAAATACTATTAGTTATTTGGTGAAAATGGGAAATTTTCGACCGTGAAGTGTCATATCCAGCTGATGCACAGCTGAGCTTTGATCGGGCGATAATATTCCATATCATATCGATGCTGAACCAAATGACAAATTCATCATCATGCCACTAAGTCAGTCTTAATTATCAAACTCTTTTTTATCTATTTTTCTGTAACTTTTAAAAAAAAAATTCACAAAAATCAATTAAAACAAACCGTTTTTGATTAACGCTTTACTTAACATCTGGGACTAATATAACTTCATTAGTCGGCCCAGCTTAACATACTGCACATCCCTGTAAATTTAAAATACAACATTCTGACACACTCAATGACAGGATATAATTCCTCTTGACATGCTCAGTGGCATGATACATTGGGGGTTTTCCATATATTGTCATAAATTCCCATGTATGGTCACAAATTCCCATATATGGCCATAAATTCCCATATATGGTCATAAATTCCCATATATGGTCAAATTCTCATATATGGTCATAAAATATCTTAGATGTATGTTAAAAGACTTGTCATTTATAAAATGTCAGTTTTCTTGCTGATTATATCAAGTTTTAGTTAGGGAAACAGTTAGATCAATTGACTTTGAGTATTTCCACACAAAATGTGCTAAGCGTGCTCATGGTAGGCCTATATCAAAATGACCTCAGAGAGAACTCTAGTGTGTACAGTTTATTTACTTTTTTCATTTTATAATGGTTTCATCTGTAACTGGTTTCAGAGATTGTTTTTTGTCCTTTTTTGGTAAAGCTTGGCAGAAAAGCTCATCTACTCTATGCTGACTTAAAAGTTAACTCATTTGCTCAAAAGTTGCTTGAAGAAAGACTCTGACTACAAGAAACAATTTATTGTTTGTATTTAAATAATATGAACCATGTTTAACTCTTAACTCTCTTTAAAGGTAGGTATTCTGATCTGGTGAAAAATGTAAACGGTCATTACCTATATAAAGCAATTGTAAAGTTTCATTGTATACTTTGAGCCAAATTGATGCTATAGGTAAAAATGTGTCCAAGAAACACCCATAGAAACCTACAGGATATTTATTTTTGTTAACGAAATGTCTCATTTATTCAGCACTCTTTTGAAAATATCTATTTAACAAAACATAATATATGCATGGAAATTCGCAGGGGTTAATGAGAAAAATATGTGCTTTCATGTGGTATCAAAATCTCCAATTTGATTTTGTGAGTGAAAGTAATCGGAACACACACCTTTAACATTGTGTAGTTATTTTGGTTTTCAAACACGCTACAGAGATGTTCATCACAAATCAACAACAATGCATCTATGCGTCTGCATATTTTATCAAGCGAGTGTGGCTTTAGCCACCCGAGCATGATAAACAGTTGTTGAATAATAAATATCAAGAAAAAAACATGGATTCTGAATGTGTAGCTTGTTATTTCCTGCTATAATAGGACTTGATAACAACAAAGTTTCATATTTTACAAATGATACCACAGCGCTCTGAAACCAGATGTTGAAAATACATTATACTGCTATGTGTGCATGAGTTTTGTTAGTTATCCTTGAAAATTGTATATAATTTCAGTTATTGTGTAAAATTGTGTTAAGCCTTAAATATTTGTACTCCATAAAGTGAAGAGTGTCTTTTACTTTGTTCTGAAGGTGACAAACAGAGTTCAAAATGTTCATCTCTCAATATGGATACCTTATAAGGCAAAGCATCAATTCCGCTTAGTTTATTTTAATTTCTTTTTTGCAATAACAAGCTGCAAAGCCATTAGATATTCTTTGTTTTATTTTTGCACTAGCATGATTGTCACTTCATACTTAAGAATTAATTTGCAGAATCAAAGACTGTATAGTGTAAGTGAAATTTAGCAGCAGAGATGTTCCAAATTGAGCTTGTTTCCCATGAAAGGATCAAATTTGTGATGTTTTCAGAGTCTTGTCATTATGTAGCCTATAAAGACAACCTCATTTTACTTTGAAATTGTCCCCATGCTTTCCATTGAGTCCATTTTATAACACGAACGGATTGAATTGATTGCCACTGTTCATTGAACATCCCTAGCATATACTTCTTCGTGGAAAAAGTACCCCTATTCAGTGTTTTTTTACACCAGTTGATACCCACTTTGAATACAGGTGCCCCAGGATGGTAACAAAATTAGATTCATATACTTGTTTGATATGAAATCATGTATACTGCCAGAACATCACTACGGTTGCTTTAAGCGCATAGATTTCAGGTTTGTGTACTATGTATCCGTACAGCACTGCTCTTTCGTCAAGTATTTAAAATATATTGTTAAAGGTGTAGGTTCCGATCACATTCTCATCCTAGAGCTCAACTGGAAGTATTGCATTTTTTGATGTCAAATGGAAGCTCATATTTTACTGATTGTAAATCCAAAATTTCACTTCCAAATTCCAAATAGTTTTTGAGATATAGCAAAAAGTGTAAAGTTAATTGGTATACCTATTTTCCCATTTCTTATGATTTTCATAACAGCCTCATCCCCAGGGTGGCATACTTTGTTTTGCCTCTGAAGAGTAAACAAGAAGAAAACTGAGGGTGAAACCATCCCAAAGGCATTACAGAGGTCAAGGTCAACCAGTTAAAAGTAGATTCTACACACATTAAGATTAAGGTGTTATAATGTTTTAGTTCTATTCCATCCAGCTATTTTAGAAATTAGTGCATGGTAATATTATGTCACAGATACACAGACAGGACCAGATTTAATTGGGTGCAACTGGCTTGCGCCCCCTCTCATTTTGCATAGTCGAACACAGGTTTGAATTGGCACTGAGCTTTGCAAATTTTTAGTGGATTTGCTCCTTATGACCAATATTGTGATCAAACAGCTGAAAATCATTGAATTTCATTTAAGGGCTCAACTTTAAAGTTGGTAATATGGCACCGACAAAATGACGCCCCTCTATTGAAAATTCATAGATCCACCTCTGACTGAGTTACAAGCACTACTGTCAAGCGGAGTCATGTGTTGTAGCAAAGAGATTAAGAGCTGTTTTGTGGTGAAAAGTCACACAGATTAACATTATGTGGAGGAACGATGATAAAACTTCCAATAGTTGTAAATTGACAGTATATAATCAATGATAATAGCAAAGCTTCCATGTAATGTATTAATATCACCAACAATACCAGCAGAAATGCACCTATTACGCATAATTTGTATGTTGTAGCTAATAACAGTCTATGATTATGCCATAAAGCAAGTGTCTGCTAATAACTTCAGGTAATATGCATTACATATAAAGAGAAACAATGTGTATTTTAGTTGCTGAAATATTTTCAGTTTGGTTATACTTTTATTTTTCATATGTGTTTCTCTATTGCCTTTATATGGTGGGAAAAAAAGGTACAAATAAGTAAAAATGGATGTTATTGATTAGTTATTAGAAATTTAAAAAAAAAACATAGGTTTTCTGAATGGATTAAATGCACATGCAGTACTGCAAATGGTGAATTAAAATTGAGAAAATGTCATCTCCAAGGCGCTCCAGGTGAATTAAATACAACACCCTTCTGGACCAAAAGCAAACCTATGTGAACTGCTTAACTCTTTAATCTATTGTTTGTGGCAGTAATTTGTGAAAGGCCTACTCAAAGTGGTGAGCGTAGACGCAGACCATGTCCACCTTTGGAAATGTACGCGTCACATGAGAGACTATTGAGTGAACTTAGGTTTACACGTTTATGACTTCAATCCACAAACATTAACTTTGTTGGATGTGCTTAAATTTCAAACATACAAAATAGAAGGAGGCCATACTATACAGTTTATGTTCATTGCATCAATTTTGAGTGGTTAAATTACCAAAAACTGTGTTTTGGTCAGTATTTCTGCATCTTACGCATCAAGACTAACATCATGTATGAACGTGATATTCAGGATTATACTGTGCTTGCTGCGTGTTTGTCTATTGATTGACTTAGTTGGTATTTATCGGAAGAAATATCTGCCCCCTTCACATTCTTAACTACAATAGCTCCAATCATAATCTTTTCCATATGTATTTAATTAAATAGCTACTGTTTACTGCTACATTATGATTTCTCTAATGCTAGTTTTAGAGTTTTGATAGTAGTTGTTGCAATGTCACGAAATGAAATATTTTCTAAGGATGCAATTGAGGGATCTGACATAGATATGAAAATATTGCAACAGACATCACAACCCAATGAATTGATTGCCTTCTCATTTTGTAAATAACTGCATTTCAATATGATGGAGAAAAATGTGACATATTGTTGATGCGTATGGCATAGTTATGAAAGGGGAAAAAAACATGTTTGTTTCATGTTGCATGCAAGCAGTTTTTTTACTCAAAATACCACATAAATACCACTCTATAAACCTTGGAAGTACCTACCGTATGCAGCAAGCAGCCAAATGTGACTGTCCACCCCAAACCTGTCGTAAATGCAGCCTCTTGTCATTTCCCCTTTTTTAAAATATTTGCAGAGACCATATTATAAGGATTAAAATTACAACTCAATGAACTTTACTAGATTTCCAGAAGTCAAGTTATGGTCCGTCAAAGGTTATCAGGGAGTGTAATGTATAAATGAGATAAACAAGTTCAAAGATCAGTAAGCCCTATATTTCCTGTTGATTGTCTTAAAAATATACAGTGATATATTTTATAATTCCAATCATTTTCTTAAACTGAACCTTTGGTGTGTTTTTGAAGTAAGCACAAGGAATGTGAATCTGTCAAAAGATCAATTTCGGCAAATTAAGACCTTGACATGTATTTCACCTGTAGCCCAAAATGAAGTTTATTGCATTTACGACTCATTTGTCACATATATTCAATGTTTGTCCATGCAGAATCAACAAAATTAGCCCAAAATAATACCAAAATCATGAACGATTCATGTAAAAAAATATTAATATGTAGTGATCTGGTATTAATCACTGGATGGAACTCATAACAGTCCGATTGCTTGCTGCATACCTCAAAGTTTATAGAGTATAGTTATAATAAGTTGTAAGAAAACCAGAAGAAGGGAGTTACGACTGAAAAGCAAATGCGCATAGCATCAGCACGGGAAACCAAATGCACAACTCATCTGAACAAAGTGAGAATTGTTGATGCACTCACCTGTTGCCCAATGGCACTGCAAAGTAGTGTTCCCTTGAAGGAGTTTGGCTTTGGGCCAAATGACTACGTAGACAAGCTGTGTTCACCGATGGACAGATAACCCACAAATTTTGCCCAGAATTTTGAGCGTAAAGTGAATAAATGTAGAATAAACAAACATTGTGTAAGCTCAAGCTTTAATTGTGTAACTGAAACCCTCTTTTTTGCATTTTTGTTTTGAAAAGCCTTGGCCATTTTTTGAACTTCTGCGCCAATTTTGCGACATCAGCCTTAGTGGGAACCTTGCTGCTAAAACACAACTACACGGTTAAGGTGACATGAGACTCTCAAACTAGCATCATACAACCACTGTAAAACAATGTTGCATTAGTTTGACAAATCTTTGGGACATATTGTTTATAATATTTGTATATATCTATTTTTGTGTAATACAACTGATGAATGTGACATGGTCAAAAGAAATGAGTTACAAGTCAGTATTTTTTTAATTTTGATACTTTTTAAGGTGTCTGGTCCAAGATTGATCTGACTGAAATTTGCTTGTAAAAATCGGCATGAATAATATTTTATCGATGTAGAACAGATTTTTAAAATAAAAATTGGGGGTCACCGGACTTGTTTTTGCTTGCGAGTCAGTTTAAAAATAGCATTTATGGGAAAAATTAGTACAGGGGTCTGTGGGAACCGTGGCAAAAGTGACATTATTTAGTGTTGATTCAAAAACTTCCCACTGAAATTTTGTGTCAATGTTTTCTTAAACTTTGCACAAAGTATGTTCTTTCAATTAACAAAATGAAAAATGGGGTCACCGACCTATTTGTCACGAAAAGGAGAAAACGTGACATTTTTTTGCTTCAAAGCACTATTCTGCGTACTGTATAAGTGGTGTATTTCGCGCTACATTAATTTTCGCGCTCAATTCTCAAAGCGCAAAAAAAAATTTAGCGTGAAAAGTAGTATTAATATACTGCCGCAGGTTAAAAAATTCACAAGCGCGAAAATAAAAGCGCGCGAAATGATTCAAAATAACTCGAAATTAGGATTTGCGCGAAAATAACTGAGCGCAAAAATATTGGCGTTTACAGTATATTTTGCATGCGTGTTGCTGCATTTGCAAAATCAAAACAGGTGCATACCATGTACCAGACGCCTTAGTAGTCTATTTGTGTTAGAAATGCTACGTTTTGACCCAAACTCTTCACAACTGGTCATCTGGTTCCAGAGATACAAACATTCTTTTAAAATTTTCAAAAAACAATGATATACAAAAGATTTTAACACTTTATGGCCCTGTAACTCAGGAACCACATTTCTGATATCTGACTCGTTCCTTTTGATTATGTCACAAATGATTTTTGTCAAGATGAATAATGATGAACTGATGAACTGAAATTTTTATGTGTAGATGGTCAGTTTTACTCCCAGACAGGGCAAGGACCACTTTATTATTTTTTTATTATAATGATTATATTCTTAAAGAACATACTGTTATGTTCTTGAAAAAAAAGTCTCAGAAAGTTCTGTATGTTTGTTTGTCTCCCATAACTTGATTTGGAGAAAGAATTTTATGTGAAAAAAGGGAAACTTAAGTGTTCTCTCCAGTGCAATTATGATTGAAGTTTTAGGAAGTGTCATTACCTACTTTTCAATTTAATAGATATTTCCTTAAAAGATTCTTGTTAGTTTGCACCAATTGGGTATAGCATTCTCTGTTCCAATGTCTAAGGGACATAAGAAATGATTGAAGTAGTAATCAATGGTAAATGTAATGATGCACAATAAGTTGACAATTTGATATCTTGTATATGAATGTTCCATTTTTGTATCCATATCTCTAATGGTTTTATATGGAGTTTTTGAAAAATATGAGGTTTGTAAATGGTGCATACCAGGAAGTTGGTACAAGTGATTTGATTAGACGTGATGCACCATTTTACAGCATTTCATATTTTCAATCTTCAACACAAAAAAGAAAGAAAAAGAATTTGGCCTATATGAGAGAAAAATAGGAGAGCATCTAAAATTAATGATGTTTTAAGAAGATAAAAATGATTAATTTAGATTTGAAAATAACACTTCCATTTTAGATAAAGTATTTTATTATTTTGCCAGGAAGGCATATCAAATTACTGTATATGGATTGAATTTTATTTTGTTCATCCTCAAGTTTTTATAGCATGATTGGGGATCAGTTAACCAACAAATGTACTCCTTACTGTGGTACATCATAGATATAGAGTGGAGATACCCGACTCGCTGCCATTTTCACGCCAGTCAATAATGCAATTGTATCTTTTCATAATGCATAAATATTGAAAACACGCACACGCTTTGCTTACAGATTGACATATCATACGTGAAAGTTTATTTGTAGGCTACCGTTTGTTTCTACGGGCAACCGAATCTCAGCACCCGAAGGTAATTTTGGCAGAAACTGAGTGTACGTAAATACCTCCATGGCTGACGATGCCATTATATGGGCAAGTTATATGGGCAAGTTATACACAGCTATACTTTGATCAACACTAAATAGGCAGGAATTATGAGGCTTTTCTTCATCTGCAATTAATCATAATCCCAGTTACACGCGCGCCGTAGATAATGATGCGTGAGTCACACGTGCAATGCGCGCTGTGTTTCCTGCACATGTTCTGTGTCCAGCTACGCACGCGCTTGATCAAAGTATATATATGGGGTAAAAATCAAAATTGTGTTGTTTCCATATTATTGACATTTTGCACTAATAGAACTGATCAACATTGTACTATGGTATCAAATAAAACAACATGACTTAATTTGTTCATTGCTAAAACTGGACGATTTTATAGAAAAGAGTTGGTTGATTTCTTTTGCATATGATGTAAATAATAGTACTCTTATTTTATATATGTATATTCTATATATATGCTTGGTATGTGTTCAGGTATGCCTTATGCAGGCCCATAGCCAGGGATGAAGGAGTCAACATCTTGGATCATATAGTGGACGTAAACATCAATCAATATTTCAACTTACTCTATTCTACTGCCAGCAATTGTCTCATTTTTGCATAATGTTCCCAAAGCAGTAGCTGACAGCCTCAGCCACATTATAAGAAATATCATAAAGAAATCTCACATTTATTGTTATCAATATACCATTGATTTTTAACAAGATTCTTATAAAATACGGCAAGTATTCTTGGAAAACTTGTTAAATTACAAATAACTAATGATCTAAGAAACTCAAGATTCTGATTTTAGTTTGGGTTCCAATTTATTTTAATGACACTTTAAATAGGGCATAAATCGTCACAATACTTCAAGTTGGGTATTTTGAGTTGCGGCTTATATCGTCACAATACTTCAAGTTGGGTATTTTGAGTCGCGGCTTATACGGCGACGGTTGAATCTTATTTTTTTACTTTTCCGGGGGTGCGGCTTATATTTAGGGCAGCTTATATTCCGGAAATTACGGTAACAGTGTTACGGGTGAATGCCTGTCAAATACTCAATATTTCAGCTGTTGTTTCTTTTCATCAGTTCGTAAATATTATATTTTTAATAAAATTGGTGTTTAACTTTGTAATGTACTGGTATTTAAACCCAATGTTGGCCTGAGATGTAGGACAGTATATGAAAACTGTTACTCCAGAAACATACCTATATTATTATATCATTTTAGTCTATTAAGTTCAGATAGGGGATAGTGTGGTAGCACGTTTCACCTCACTTTCTATTCCAACCCCACCTTCAACCTTGGCTATGGGCCTGGCCTTAATGTATCATAAACTGTTGTTACAGATTAACAACATGGGAAAACATGGCAGTTTTGTGATTGTGTTTCCCAAGTTATTTTAATGAAAAAAGGATAAAGGATATTTGATATTGATTGTTTAAAAGATTGTTTTATGAATCAAAAACAGGACCAGATATATTATGCAGCTGCTCTATGTATGGTCAAATTATTTCATACAAAGTTGGTTGGACAGGTAGTAAAGTATCCAATCCCAGATTTTGTCCATCTACTTGAAGACAGCCTGGTTTCGGAGTGCTGATCATGTTGCTGTATTGGAGCAATCTACACGGAAGTGCAAATCCAGATTAATGCGCATCTCCATAGGCCGCTTTGCAGTAGACTATGGCCACACGGTTGTCAGTTCTGGATCTTCTGTACAGCGTTCTGGGAACATACGCACGTGTAAGTGGTCTATGGAGATGCGGATCTCAGATCTAGATCTTGGAGATGTGCATGCATCTGGATTTGCACTCTTGTCTAGATTGCCCCATTGTGTTGCTGCTGTAAGTCATAACATCTAAACAATATTCGCACTTTGGTTGTGGCGACTTGTTGAATATTCACCTGAAACCAGAACAACAACGAGATGTATTGGCTTGCTATAACACAGTGCAACCACTCTTACAGAAACCAGAAAACCTGTAATGGTACATGATGGTATATGAGCAAAGCGCTGAAACCAGCCAACTTGTAATGGTACATGATGGTATATAAGCAAATAAAGTGTTAAGAGATACTTCCACTGCTGCTCGGAAAGAGGAACTTGTCAAGTTGACACTCTTGTACACTTTAAAGCAGGAATAGTAAATATGGAGTTTATCTAAAGAAATGTATTGAATGAACTTTACCCTGTTATCTTGTCCCTTTCGCAGGAACTATGAGCACTGCTCATTTGCATTTATTCACATTTGCTTTTACCTTAACAGTTCTTAACTATGGTATACTGAATTTATTCCAATAATTGACCTGTGGCAATGAACAATTGTTTATCAGCCTTTCAAGAACTTACAGAATGCCAGAGTAGTAATTTGGTTCAAAAACAGCTATGTTCAACCTGATAACCTTTTGCAGTTATATTCATGTTTGTAAAGCTATATCTTTGAATCTAAGGTTGCTTAAGATATCATTTTGGAATCTGCCCATATTTGGTTTGGGCCTTTGGAATAAATACAGTATACACTATCATTATTGGATTACTAGTAGGGGAGAGTTTTGATGTTGAAATCAAGTTGATGTTCAACTTTTATTATTTTACTGATTAAGATTTACGTAGTGTATCAGTTACATTTTATAAATGGAATATTAGAAAAACAAGAAAAAGAGAGAGTTTTGATGTTGAAATCAAGTTGATGTTCAACTTTTATTATTTTACTGATTAAGATTTACGTAGTGTATCAGTTACATTTTATAAAATGGAGTATTAGAAAAACAAGAAAAAGATTTTAAATATTGTTTAAATCATGTAAAATCAATCAAAAATGAAATATTACTCTTTAACTAAAGGTTTTGTAAGATGTAAACAGACTGAAGGCTCATGGACAGAAAGAATGTATCTAAATGTTGAAGAAAGTTGCTGAAAAAAGTTGTAATGATTGTAAAAGACTGAATGCCTGTACTCTGTAATTACTGATGTATATGGAGTCTGATTTTGATTTGACTTTGTGTTGTAAAATTTTTCTAATCATTATGTTGTTTCTTTGCTCTGTGAAATGTAAATGATTTACTTTTGAACTTGTAGTCAACATTGTGAAATAATGAATATACAGCTCTGGGTGAGCAACAAGATTTATCAAATATAGTGTGTTGTGTGTTTCTTTGATTCCAATGGCTACTATGCCATTACGACAAAAGCATCTCCCATGCAAGCATCGATGAGAGCAGGCCCGTAGCCAGGATGTTTTCAAGGGGGGGTGCGGATTTTCAAAAGTAGACCTTTTGGAGGAAACATTTTCGTTTTGGTGGACCCTAAACTAATTTTAGTGGTTTTGACAAAGTGACAAGCAAAAAAATATTAAAAAGGTTTCAATGGTTTTACAAGCATTTTGTGTAGTGTTTTATTAAGAAACGACCTACATTTCCGTGTTTTTGGTGCTTTTGGTGGACATTTAGGGAATTTTTATGGACTTTTTTGCAGGTTGTCAAATTTAGGGGGGTGCGATGCCCCCCTGGCTACGGGCTTGGATGGGAGTTTTCATCTACCCTTAATTGAGTCTTAACTTACAGTCACTTTTGGTTTTTCTTAAACATCCGACACAAAAGATTTACCCCACAAGATCCAAAGTCGAGTTGACATTAATGCCTGTCAACCTTTGAGGAGGGTAAATTTAAGACTACAATTTATTCTTGCATAAAGACTCATTAATTTCCTGATTTAAGTTTCTTACTCCTTTATTCGGTAAGACATCAATTGTGTCATGGCTGAATGAGCTCAAATTGCATTCAAATTTTGAAATTTTAATTTTAATACAACCATGTGCATTCCCTAGTTGACTGTAAATCAATACTGTTGACTTATTTTGTCTGGAGCAAATCTCAGGAAACCGCATGCCTTATGTTAATGATATTTTGTGACTGGGTATGCCCAGAGCTGAACTGGATCCAGCAACAATTTCGGCGCAAAATATGCTAATTAAATACCAGGGATGCAAGTTTTCCGGAATTCGAAAATCATGTTTTCTTCCGGAAATAAAATTTAAAAATAAATTTGCAGTATCCAACATCAAGATCCAAGTAGGGTAAGTTAAACTGCTCTAAATATATCAAAATGTATTGTACTTTGTTAAGGAAAACAAGGGTTTTCACATAGGCAAAAAGCAAAATCTCTGGCTTTATGCATAAATTATGCAAATTAGGTATTTCAGGGATGCAAGTGGGGTTGAACAAATTTAGCCGAGCAAGCGCTCAACTAAATGTTCAGGAAATTTATTCAACCCCACTTGCATCCCTGAAATACCTAATTTGCATAATGTATGTATAAAATGGTTTAAATGGCATATTTTACAAACCATGCACCCTACATTCATGAAATTTGGTGGGATAGAGCTGCGCTTGTGCCAGCTGCAATTTAAGCGCAAAATATGCTAATTTTAATTACTTAAAAGTACCTAATTTGCATAATTTAGTTTGAAATTGTGCCTATTTTTCAACTTGTCTGATTTCAAAGGTGTCAAATTGATCGTCTTGGACCAGTGATCAAAGGTGTCCCCGTCGTCCGACCACTCCCTTGGGGTCAAAGGACAAAAGAATGGTCATTTTCAACTTTGTGCGATTTCAAAAATTAAGGTGTCAAATTGTTCATCTTGGACCACCGATCAAAAGTGTCAATGGTGACCCCATCATCCAACTTTCCCTTTAGGTCAAAGATCAAAAGAAAGTTCAAATGTTGTTCTATTTCAAAGGTTAAGGTGTCAAATTGTTTGTCTTGGACCAGCAATCAAAAGTATCAATGATGACCCTGTCGTCTGACCTTTCCCTTGGGGTCAAATTTTCAACTTTGTCCGATTTCAAAGATTAAGGTGTCAAATTGCTGGTCTTGGACCAGCGATCAATAGCGTCAATGGTGACCCCATTGTATGACCTTTCCCTTGGGGTCAAATTTTCATCTTTGTCCGATTTTAAAGATTAACTTAGTCTTGGACCCGTGATCAAACGTTTCATTATAATTTGACCCCGTCGTCTGACCTTTCCCTTGGGATCAAATTTTGTGCAATTTCGAAGGGACTCCTTGCTAAATCCAAATGCATTTTTAGAATTTTGTTCTACTTTTTCCAGAGCAGTTAAACTGGATATCGAAAATATTTGACATTCATTGTAATACATAGGTCACAAGAGGGTTTCCCCTCATTTTGGTTTCTATGTATGCACAATTTAGTATGCCATAGGTCTATTTTTCATTTTTTCCCCAAATTTGTACCAAAGGAAGCAAGTTTGCAGTGGCGTACGGTAGCCAGCATAGGGCAAAGGGGGCAGACTGCCCCCCCCCCCCCCGACAAAAAATCTAGCGGGAAATCGGGACACCAAGCGGGAAAAATCGGGAAGGACAAGAAAAATAAGAGAGCACCTGCAAGACTACTAGAAAGGAAACATGGGGACAAATCAGAAAATTGTGTCGAACGATGTGCAAAAATCGCTTAAAAAAACTTTTTTTTTGCTTGTCAGTTTTTAAAATAGACTTGAATTTATTTTGGGTGTACGAAAATTGATTTTTTGCCGGGAAAAATTGGGAAGAAATTTACAAACGCCGGGGAAAAATCGGAACGAAAATGTCTTTGTCCCCCGACCAAAAAGTCTGGCTACGCCACTGCAAGTTAGGTATTTTAAAGAAAAGAAAGAAAGAATTATTTAGGCTGATAGCCAAGGATAACCCAAGAAAGCCTCTAATGAAGCTTATTTCTATTGGGGTCCTAGATCTTTCTTTAATATTCTGTTTTAGTACAGGAGGAAAACCGGAGGACCCGGAGAAAAACCTGCGGAAGCGAGCTTGGACTGAAAACCAAATGCACATAAAGCGCCGGGCACTGGACTCGAACCCGGGACCTCATTGGTGCAAAGCGAGGGAAATACCGCTACACTAACCCGCTTCCCCGAGAAACTCGGGACAGTTTGCATTAAAATTGGCATTTTGGGGGTTCACATCATATTTTCCAGCTACACTTCCCTGCCGCAATTTCATCCATACAAAATTAATAGGATTCTTGAACGCCCGTGAAAAAGGGGTTTTGGGAACCGTTGGATGAGAGGTTTGTCGAAAAGGTAGGTCATACCGGTCAATATACGAGGTGCCCCTTCCCAAGGAAAAAAAGGAGCATTCAATGTACACCTTTCTTGGTTGTTATTCCTAAAAAATAAGAACCATTCAGCATTGATCAGTGTCAATTTCTTGATTTCCTTTGGCAACGTATAGAGTTTAAAATATATTAGATCAGCATTGACAGCTTAAGTTAAGCCATATAGCCTAGGCTCTATTTACGGTGGTTTGTTGTTCCATCGATAACACGTCCCACATTTGTCATTGGTACGGGGTGCGGGCAACTACAGGTGGTGGCAGCACCTGATAGGTGTTCAGAGGGCCTATCAACACAGTTGTCTGGCTAATGCGGTGGCAATTTTTTTATGTATATTTTGACTTTGCAGCTGATATTATTACCATACATTTAGTACTGAACAGACTTTTAAAGTATTTGTTTTTCAGCCCAAACCAATCGCATGTGTTGTACACACAACGGTTCATTGGTCCAAACATAGACAGAAACTACCTTGGGGATTGAGAGCAAATTTGAGAGCAAAGGTCGCGCATGTAAACATTGCAATTTTGTCAACCTCTTCACCAAAACCTTCCACTCACGAACGATTGCCGTGTAGTTAGATAGGGCGAGTGAGCTGGCAAGTTGTGTAATTCTACTGGTCAAAATGTTGACTAATTATGACCAGCCGTTACCTGCGATGATGGGCAGTCTGAAACCATATAGTAAAGCGCCCACATCAACTTGGGTATCAGCGTACCCCGCCCCCGGCTACGGACAGGGTAAAATGTCGTCAGGTTTGTTATTTTAGCTATATTTTGCGACCTGTTAGCAGCTTTTTACCTTAAAATGCAACAGCAGGTTGGAATGACACCTTTTGTTAATGCGTGATGCTTTCGGGTGGCAAACGGTGCTCGTCATAAAAAACAAACAGCGTAAACGGTGGTGATGTTTTTGGAAGTGGTTTTCATCATAAATTACGCCGTTCAGTAGGATTGTAAATTAAAAACAAATCCCGCCATTAATTAAACAAAACATTTTACCCAGAATCGATCGCTCATCTAATATTGCGCTGTACTTGTTTTGCATAAAAATCTCTATGAACAAGAAAAAAATATGTGTTGAATGGAGAAGAAAATAAACAAGAAAACTTCAAATTTGATATCAAATTTGTATGAAAAATCGTACCCTGCTACACGATTTGAGGTGCATTTTTTGGCATATTGCACCAATAACGGGTACAATTTAATACCTATCAATAATTGCAAGACCTAAATTAGGGTCCAATTTTGAGGTGATGTGACAAGCATTAGTACCATTTTAATATGGGAGCGAACCCAATGGTGATAATGACAATCAAAACTGACGATTACTTTGCCACAGATGCAACAAATTACGCGCAGATGAAATAGTTAACAACATCGTACACTCTAAAAAATGAAACTTACGCTAAATTCATGCTACTTAGAAAATATTAATTTGAGTTACGTAAAAAATCTAATTTGCAGATAATACTCATAAGATATGCATTCTTATCACTCCAAATAACATGAAGTTATTTAAACTTGACATATTGGAGTTGCACTGACAACATGGGTCCAATAATTATGAGTATGGTGTATGAGTACGAAAATTGAGCAAGTATTACTTGAATTTATCTAGCCGCCGTTTGTTTTCATCGTATTTACTGAATATGGCCTTTTAAAATAGTTAAGTAAACGTAAGTAAATATTATGTGTAACATGAATGAGTAACAATGACAAAATGTATTTCAATTCGATCAACTAAATACAAAAGTAGAATCAACAAGTACAAAATCAAGGCAACCGTGTTGCACAGATTTTTTAAAGTAAATTCAACAAATTATTTTTTAGAGTGTAGTGTTTTTGTGTACAGGATGCCACTGCAGAGAAATTTTATTGCTTTCTGCAAGCAAAGGAGTACCACGTTTTAGCGTAAAACATTTGTGACTGAAAAAAAACATTTCGATTTCCACGTACGAGGAGTTTGTTTCCAAAAGTGAATAACTCTAAAAATGTGAAATGGAAGAAAAACACACTTTTTTAATTACAGGCCAATGTGACATTTATATTAATCTTGAAGGTTGTTAAATATTAGGACATTATTATGCAAGTGAGTGACTAAAATGCAATCCGTTTGAGAAATCTGAAAGATTTCATTTAATTGCAATTTGTGTTTTATCATTCATTTTTGGTGGAGTTATTCCCTTTTGGAACTAAAATGATAAAGTATAGTGGAGTTAATGCCTTTTGGAACTAAAATCGGTCATTTTATGGCAATACTTGCACAGACAGTAAAGTATACAAGAAAAACCCATTTATCGAAAAATAAAAGGTTTTTTGGAAAAAAGGGGTTCATTCCGTGAAACCAGAGGGGTAATACTGCTCATTGGTACCAATAACTCAATTTTGACAAAACGGGGAGTTATTCCCTTTTTGAATTGAGCTCTCTAATTACAGAAAAATTCTTAGTGCTTTCTCATTAAGGCTACAGTCCCTAAATGGGTGCCATTTTTGCCAACGGCATCTTTACTGCAAATTTTTACCTACTTACACATATCAGAATAATACAATTTTTGGCTTACATATGTAATAGGGTCTCTAGTTTATACATGAGACTTTAGTAGTGATTTCACGACCATTATCAAGGTCAAAATTACGTCAATAAACTACTTCGAAAAATTTACACCTTTTTCGCCGAAACCTTAAAATTTTATGATGTTCGAACGATTCGCCTGTTTTCGAATTTTGACAGATTGTAGGCTTGATACTTTTTATTGAATTACATATAATATTTTATAAATGTGTTGTGTTAATTTTGAATGATAATGTAACAAACCCGCATTGTTTTGCCCGAAAAACCGGGCGTGAATTATGACCCTGTTTGAGCTATGAATAGCCTGATTTTAGTATCTACATTTTGTCTGATATACGCATTCGCATAATTTACTTACAAATTGAGCATTCCAATGAGGCAAAAATTGCAATTTTTATGTAAACAAAAGAAAAATGCGGCATTCTAATGTTTATGTTTTAGATTTTATGTCACCATCTCAACGCTGCCTTGATAGCTCAGCGGTAGATCTCTCGCTTCGTAATGCATGACTAACCCCCGCCATAATCCATGGTTCGAGTCCCCGCAAAGGCAGTGGAAACTATTTATCTTTTCATGATTGAAAAATAGTTAGGATTCACATTTCCTGAGCATGTGGATTCCACGTACCCTTAACACTCTAAATTCACGGTAATAAAATTGAAGGCTAAATTTTAATTTTGTCAAAGGCCTTATTTAGTAAACAATTTCTCTGGATTTAAAATAAAAATGTCGTAGACATTTAAAAAAGGATTGAAAAAGAAATGATCTTAAGGTTTGAATTTTAAATCTGAAAGGATTGATCATGTTGATCGGATATTGATATTTAATCTCTTATATACAGATTTGTATAATAGATGAGAATTGATATCAACTTTAAGTTTACTCCGCCGATTTCAAACGTAAATTTCATTCATTCTGTCAGTGACTCATAAACCTTTAAGTATGCAACAAGCAATCAGACCCTGCTACAAGATCCATAGTATATCACTTGTATTCTACAACATTGGGACCTGGTGGTTTTGTATTATGTAAGAGACTAGTAATGATTGATTATGATAGATTAAGACCAAATCACTGCGTATTAATATTTTTGTACATGAATCTTTCATGATTTTGGTATTATTATTGACTACTAATTTTGTTGCTGACACATGGACAAACATTGATCATAAGTTCATTTGAATATTCAGCATGATTTGGTACATGAGGGGAGCGTGGCTGAGCGGTAGAGCACGGGTCTCGTAATACAGAGATTGTGGGTTCGAGCCCCGGGTCGGGCGGTTTTCGTCTCCTTGTTTCCTTGGGCAAGAAACTTAACACTACTTGCTCCGTGGTCGGACAGTCACGTAAAGCCGTGGGTCCCCTGTACGAATAGAATCTTTCATGGGGTAGGCATGTTATGCAAGTACTTGTATCATTGATTGATTGATTGATTGTTTTTCAGATTTATTAGATCATATAACATGGCAGCCCTGAGGCTGAATTGCATTATACAATGAAGAAACATTACACAAGAAAATAAACATTTAAACAAAAAAGAAAAGTACAAATGAAGACAGTTGAGGAGCCAGTGATTAAACCCAAGAAAGAGAGGGCTGTCAAACTGGTAATCAGGAGCTATTCAACAAATCGATGTAATAAGGAATAGGACTCCTAGAAAACCTCAGCGTACGAGCAGGTAGTTGGGTGAAATCACTGGCATTCCTAAGCTTTCTTCCATGAATTTCAATTCTTCTAGGGGGCAGCAAATTGCTTGTGCGAGCAGATTTTGAGAG
>JXSR01S005284.1:4564-15508 GCA_000969725.1 Ophiothrix spiculata | reverse complement strand
CAATCTAACATCTAAGTATCAGGTACATGACATTTAACTAATCAATGAACAAGAAATATATTTTTAAATGATATAAAACAAATATTTAATGATCTTATTTTGGATCTAAAGTGGAATATATTGGTCCCCTTGGTGAACGAGATCCCGCATTATCATTAAATATTTGTATACTATATTGAGTTACTACAATTATTAAACCATATTTTACAAATGGAAGTTAGTGGCTATAGACACGATGATCGTGTGCCTTGGCTTACCCGAAATATCTGTCTGTGGTGTACCACAGCCAGAAGCAAGCTCTGTAATCAAACCTGTCGCCTAATTGCACATACCCCCAATATCCCCAAAAATGATCATATAAATTTATCAGATACGAACTGCAACACTCCACACATGACGAAGGATATTTTTAATAAATTTACCTATTATATACACTTCCCGAAGTTGTTACTCACACAAAAATGATATTTGAAGATGTGTTTACAAATAGACGACCAAGGCAGCCATTACGGTTTGACAGTTGTTCCAATACATCGCATGTAAACTCGGCACCGAGTTTTTTGCTATTTTCCATTCCTCATGTATTATTGTTAACAATATTAATGAGTATCTACTTACGCGTTTGTTGATTGAAAAAATCAAAATGTGTACTTTGATCATGCATTTTTATATTTTAGGTGATTGTTTACATAAAATTGATCATGAATTTTCACAAGTTTATGTTTGGTAAACTCCTTGACTACCATGGCCTATGGCTTCAGCAACTCACTAAGGTTTGCAAGAGCACATTTCCCACATTTTTCATGATGTGAGTTGTTCAAAATGAGACTTCAAAAAATTGGCAAAATTAACCATTGTTCAATGGAGCTCCATATGTCTATAAAATATAATCATTTTATAGACATACTAGTAGGTCTAGTTTAGAAATGGTTACCGACATAAACAAAACATACAAACCGTTTAAAGGTTTGTATTTTTGTGGGACACTCAGTATTTATTAGCATTCACTGAAGTGTTTGTTGATCATGTCATGTTGTTGAAAAAAAATGTGTACATGTACTTTGATCACACATTTTTGTGAATTTTGTGTTTGTTTCACTATAAAAAATGATTATAAATTTTCGCAAGGTTTTGGTTGCTGTCATGGACGGACTGTCGGATGCCTTTTGAATAACAGATTAATGTAAAAACAAAACATCTGGGTTCAATTTCAAGTTTAAAATTCCATTATGAGATGTTACTTAAATAGCTTTATAACTAAATAATTGCCCAGAGAGAACTGAAAAAAAAAACCCACAATTTTCCTGTCACAGATGGACACTTTGCTAAGTGCTAAGTGTGAGTGATATGTTTGATTTTGACTGAAAACAATCCCAGTTTTGTTTATTTTCTATTAAAATATTATTTATACAATCATTATGGCTACACAAAAGAGAAGAAATTGACAATGAAAATTAGGGAAATGGTGTGTTCCAAACCAACGTAGCCACTTACAGTATTTTTCTCTTTTGTTCTGCAAACTACAGATGTTTATTAAATATCTCTGATACATTTCAACTTAAAAAACACAAATTTATATTTTCATCTTCATGCTAACCTTTAACCCTATTTAACACGACCTCCCCCCCCCCCGAATTTCATGCCATATGGCACGAAATTGCTTTTTCAGGTTGTAGAAAGAATATCTAGACATGTGAAATCAAATACAGTGCTCAGAATTGTTGATTTATGTCCCCAAATAGAAAACCATTCATTTTACCCAATTTTTTTATCTTTAAAACATGATTTAATGGCTTAAATGGCCTACGAAAACCATGAGATTTTGAAGTTTTGGGCCAAAATTTAGCTCAACAATTTGGACAAAAACTGTCATAAAATCATGAAATATTTATTAAATAAAATAATTTCTTTTGATTTGAAGAGATAATTATACTAGCTTCCTAAATAGAACCTAAAAATATATACTTTTTGAACATAAGTAGCCAAAATACTGACTTAGATTTATGAAAAATTAGTTTTAAACAAGAAGCTCATTAATTATTCATGAGCTAATTTGCATGTGATTTGCATAATTGATAATGCTTCCTCATTTTCAGAAAGCTGAATGTCCAAGCTATCCAGTGATGTGCCACTTCCAATACCAATTCCAATAACGAGTCTCATTTAAAAGACACCATATAGTTCCTACTACCCAGTGCACACAATTGATGCCATTTTGGCCTTTGGGGGGTGTTATATAGGGTTAACTGACCACACTCACATGTAGTTTTGTAGCTTTGTCGCTGCATGGTGTATATTTTTGCCAAAACTTGTCGCTTCCCGTTGTCGTAGCAGCAAAGCTACGTGTAGTTGAGATAATTGATATACTATTCAAAATTTTGTCACACAACAAGATTTTTCAAGTTGAAATAAATTCAACTTTCGAAGCGACAAAGCAGCAAAACTGCAAAGCTTCAAAAGTGTGAAACGACCCAAGTGACACGAGCTGCAAAGCGACAATAAGTATGAAAGCAGCATAAAGCTGAATTCACACTCGACGCAAACGCATGAGGCACCTAGCATGCGCAGAAAATGATTTGAGGAGTCAATCGATATCAAAACGCAACACCGCAAACATATTTAAGGAAAGCTCAACTTTCCATTGCATTTTCATGTCGTCGGCTGCCGCAGTCCGTTTGCGTTTTAAGTGTGAATTCATTTGCGGTGAACATTATTGGAAGACATAAGACATAATTTATTTCTTCCACAAGTGCAAAGTTATTGATTAAAGAACTTAATTATAATGTACTATTCATTAAACTGTAAAAACAACATTGTGGAGGAGGACTGAGAAATAAGCAAAACGCCTGTCAGGTCCCAGACTCCAAATAATAATAATAAGTGCATACTGTCCTCTCCATCCTCAATGCGATGGCCACAGAGAAGAAAGAGGTGACAGGATGTTTCATCTAAGATGATAAGGCTAAAAAAAAATTAATTGTTTGTCTAAAAGCTCCCGCGCGGGTTAGTTTTAGTGTACGCATTAGTTTTTCAAAAAGTAAAAAAAAAAACCTGTTTTTTTGCCGTTTTTAATTTTTTTTTTGAAAAATATTCTTCATAATTGGCAAAAATTCCATATGAACTCCTTTTATATTTACTCAATTACTTGTAATATAGAATTTATTCAAATTAGTTCTTTATTCTGTTTTAGAGTTTAAAAAAAAGGCCAATCTTATCATTAACTTTGTATCTGACATGCGAGGGAGTACATATGGAACTCTTTTCTATTTAGAATAGCACTCATGACTTCTGTCACACATGAAAAACATCTAAAAAAAAAAAAAGATTAAAAATAAAACCGCAATTTGCATTAGTTTTTCAGAGTAGGAGAGCTTTGAGACAAACAATTTTTGTTAAATGGCCTAAAGACAATTATGTATTTTTAAGAATAAATAGAAATACCAAAATATGAATGCAAACCATCATTTCAATCCACAATTTGATGGCCACAGGGTAGAAAGAAAGGACAGAATAAACTGACATTATAAGAGATACATGTACATAGTTAAAGTTATTGGAAACGCAACGCATTGCATTTTAAGTATGAATTAAGCCTAATTCATCATCACAAGTGGTAAGTTTACCCCTGTGACAAGAACTTGATGTGACTATCATGGTAACAACCAATCACATCCAACTGTGTGAATTAGTTGGGTCGCATACAGCGCAGAGTAACACTTGACGCTGATGAGTAAAAACCCCGTGAAATGGGGAGCTCATTTCGAAGATAGATTTTACCCAGTACTGTGCAATTTTTACTCCAGGGGATCACTCACATTTATATGGAAAGTACTTTTATGTGTCGCTGCCATACAAAATATTTTATGTTTCCTTAAAAAGGGTGCCCAAAGAACTGAAGAATGTTGGAAATTGGGGTCTAGTGAGCGGCAGGAGAGGTGAAAAAAGGGGTTCTTGACAGTTAATCTATACCAAAAAAGTTTGAGTCCCCAAGCTTTTACTGCTTGTTTTCGATTATCCAGAATTTTGCCTGTTTGGTACATACATACATGTAGTTATTTTTTTCTATATCTTTTTAATATTCTTACAGGGCTTCAACAATTTGAAGGTATATATTGCTGAAATTAACAGAAAAATGGTGAATCTATTACAGATCTTCCAGGAACATCTTGAATTGCTATTATCAACTACTGATAGACAATATCAGACAAGTTTGGTTCTAACTGGCCATAGTGGACGTCCAAGGTATGTAAGACAATGGTCCAATCTACACAGAGTGTAGATCCAGATGCATGGGTGTCTCCAAGATCCAGATCTGAGATCCGCATCTCTGTAGTAGACCGTTTACTCCGGTAGATCCGGATCTGACTCCCGTGTAGCCACATTCTACTGCAAAGCAGCTTACACAGAAGCTTATTAATCAGGATTTGCAGTCCTGTGTAGATTACCTCAATGTTCAGTCTTATTTGGCTGCTTGCTCCTGGTTGCATTTTGGATTTTTTTTATGACACTGGGACAATCCACATGGAATGTAGAACCAGATGTATGCGCATCTCTGTAGAACACTTACACGTACGCATGTACGCAGAATACTGTACAGCAGATTCGGATCTGTCGCCCATGTAGCCAGAGTCTACTGCAAAGTGGCTTTCGGATATATGCACATTCATCTGGATTAATTTGCACTCAAGTAGATTGCCCCACTGTCAATAAGCAGGTATGTGGCTGT
This sequence comes from Ophiothrix spiculata, assembly GCA_000969725.1. Taxonomy (NCBI): domain Eukaryota; kingdom Metazoa; phylum Echinodermata; class Ophiuroidea; order Amphilepidida; family Ophiotrichidae; genus Ophiothrix; species Ophiothrix spiculata. The sequence goes on along the minus strand of JXSR01S005284.1, from coordinate 10,782 downwards.
TGTGCTTTTGTGCAAAAAATATTACAAGACATCCCCAAACTCTCACACCAACCCCCACCTCGGTCACCTGTATCAAAATCAGATTTAACATAGCTGTTCAAATGCGAGTCTGTTTGCTAGTAGTATTATATGTATTTCTTGTAGAGGTGGTGGTATGGTCTTCTTTGGGTAGAATTAATATATACCAGGTACAATACAAATTCCCAGATATGTCTAACAATACTTGTTTAAATAATTAGACTTATAAAATTAGAAAAACCATCATAGAATAGTAGTACTGAGAATCTTCATGCAGATATGGATCACATTGTTAGTCTATCACTGGAGCGGGTTGGCGCAGCAGTAGTCCCCTCGCCGGCCCCTCGCCCTGCACTACTGAGGTCCCGAGTTTGATAGCCGATGCTGGCGCTTTATATGCATTTGGTTTTCAGTCCATACTCGCTTCCGCAGGTTTTTCTCCGGGTACACCGGTCTTCCTCGAATGCATTCAAAAACTGAAACATCTCTGAAGCCCAGTTAAAGATATTCTTCCTTTATCTTACTTGGTACCAGTGCATACCAAGTTGGGTTTCTATGGCAAAAGCCTGAACAAGGTTTTTGTTCTTTTTTATTGTCATGTAAAATTATATAGGATCAGTAAAATTGATGTCAAATTTTGTTGTCCTCCACCACACACCACATATTTTTGAAAACTGGAAAAACGCTTTTTACAGTACAAAAGTATACCGCAGAATTCCAGAAAAGTTGTCTTTCCCTTGAAATTTTTTTATATTTTGAAGATATTGTTTAAGTTGATTTTACATTTTAAAACAGTTTTAAACTTGTAATAAAGAGATTTTCCTGTACATTAGATTTATTTGCATATTTTTTATAGGCTTAGCCTTAGGCTATAATTTGTATAGCTTTGACTTACATTTGAAACAAAAAATTCTTTAAAAAATAAAATATGTCCATCAACACTCAAAAAAAGTTGTAGAAGTAGTTGTGGAGGACAACCATACAATTATTTTAATTAACATGTACAAGGGATGGAAGGAAGAGTCCACTTTGGCACAATCTATCTCTATCTATGTCGACCGTGGTCGGAAGCCATGATGAATTTTCTCCACTGCTGTCTGTTTAGCATGAGTTTGAGAAGTTCGTTTTGATCAATGCCAGCATCCTGTGTAAGAAGTACTGAGTAGGGCAGCCTTGGTCTTCCCTGTGCACGTGTCCCTTGGGTGGGAGTCCAGAACACTAATCTAGACACTGGTTCCTCAAGCCATCTAGCACAGTGAGCTGCAAAGTTTAGGCGGCGACCTCTCACTATTTCTGATAGTTTGGGTAAATCACCATATATCACCTCCCTGGTAGGATGATCTCTCCAGTTAAGGTTTTGAACCATCATTAATAGTCTGGTGTAGCACCCATCTAACCTGGCTTCAAGTCTTTCTGTCAGTGTCCAACCTTCTGAGCCATACAACAGAATACTTTCTATGGCTCCACGGAAGAAGCTGATCTTTATCAAGACTGGTAGATTGGATTTCTAGAGAAGGCGCATTTTGTTACAAGCTTTCCATGCGAGGCCTTTTCGGACATGAAAATCCTTTTCCGACTCATCTACACAAGAGCCCAGGTATTGAAAGTCTTGGACCTGGTCGAGTTGACTTCCCTCTATTGTGGACAGAGCAACATCAGTCTTGATGTTATATGCCATGACTTTGGTTTTTGAAGCATAAGACCAACTGTTGCAGCTGCATCCTCAACTCTGGTCAGCAGTTCTTGAGCTTGTTGTAATGTGTCGGATAGCAAGGCAATGTCATCTGCGAAATATAGGTCGGTAATGACTTCTGCAGGGTGCCTTCGACTTCTTCGAGGTGTTACTGTAAAGCCCAGCATGTCCTTGTATTGGCACAATATTGTTTTTTATTGAGCTCCATTTACAACATAACCCCTTGTTGCTTATTTTTGTTTTTGCCTTTTTACTGGTTGCCCATTTCAAAATTCATCACATTAATTCTTTGTAGATCATTATTAAATGTCATAATGATCCAAAACTTACGTTCTCCCTAAAATTGATTTCATTGTGAAAATGGTTCACTTTTTGTAACATTTCAAAAAATAGGTCAAAATACAATTATACATTTTTAAACATTTTATTTAATCTTGTTTTATATATAATATGTATGTAGAACATGCTAATGCTTAAAGGAGCCTGGTCCTATTTTTCAAAATTGAGTTTTTAATTTCATATGAAAGATCACCAATAAAGAGGTTTCAGTTTCAGTTTGGAATTTCAATTGAATCGGTCAAACCATTTTGATTTTACGACCAATTTTGTATTTCAGAGTGGCCTATACTTTACTGTGTAAATCTAATTATGGTTACCATAATTAGCACATTTTCATCAATATTTCCAAAATGAAACATGTTTCAGCCATCAAATTTCAATATGAGAAATATTTTGGCACCAAAATCTCAAAAAGTTTGAAAAAAGGTTACAGCAATCAGACCTACATGTAGCTTCTATTGCGTCTATTGCAATTATCATTTATAACAGCAGAACTTTGACTGTGGAGATTTGAAATCAGATATAGACTTGTATTATGATCATTTCTTCTGAAGCCCAATTACAGCCTTATATCCCCATTTACTCTACAAGTAAGAATCCACATGCATGCTGCAACATCCAATGCCCCCCCCCCCCCCAAAAAAAGGGGGAAAATGGGGTACGCCTGACGACAGCAACAAGAAAAACAGCAGTGCAAAGTAGTGCATACAAAGAATTCGATCCACGTGGTCATTAACATTATTTTTATCATACAAGCAGCCAAGTATCTCAGTTGTACACTTCAATCAAGGAAAACAATCGTTGGAACACTTGATTCTTTTTAGGTGCATTCATCCGTTTAAAACAGAAGTTACAGTAAAAGATGAGTAAAGTTGAAGGCAATAAAGAACTCTTCTCTTCTGACCATCCCCTTCCTCACCCCTGTTTCAATGTTGAATGTAAAGATGTTCTTTGTGTTCGGGTCAACATTGAGTGGGAGACGGGGAAAGCGTACGAAATCAATGACATACACAGACAATTGTGCCAAGACTTTTTCCTTGATTGTAGCTCATTTACGAACAATGTTACTAACGACACCCTATGATTTAATGAACTTTGGACACTGAATTTGGTCAATTGTAGTACAAATATACTAATTATAATAATAGTACCCATAAAAATTTAAAATATGTTTTCTTGATTTTGAATGACCGTGTTGACAGTGTTACAAACTTCATGATTTTGACTGAAAAATCACTGAGCACTATAAAGCAATATCTCCCCACCTATGTATGCAGTTCAATTAGGTTATGGAAAGACTTTTTCATACACAAAAATGCAAGTTGCACAAGTTGCAATGGAATATTATGAGGTATACAAATGTATTTACATGAGTGCAACCTGTTTCTTTCAGATATGATATAACCAGAGACCAGATAGAACAGTTGCGTGCTACTGGCATGATGTGGAAAGACATAGCAGACTGTCTTAATGTATCATATAGGACAATTCACAGACACCGGCTCAGGCTTGGCATTCCCATAGATCAGTACACAATAATTGATGACAATGCATTAGATCAGCAAATAACAGAAATTTTAAGATTGACACCTGATGTTGGCGAAACCTATGTTATTGGGGCTTTAAGAGGTGAGCAATTTATAAATCAGTTACATAGGTTGAGTGTAACCTTGGAGCTAAGGGCTCACTTCAAACATCAACCAGTGGTCGATCTGCCGGTTTCCGGCCAGGTGCTATTATTCTGAACAAGGACAACCACCCAGAAGCAATGCAGGCAAATACCACCAGTTGATTTTGAACTTGATCCCTAAGTTATTTAGAGGCTAGGTGAGTGCAAAGCATTAATTCATTTTTGCTTTATGGCCCAAAATGTCTATTAGAGCATACATGTATTGTTTATGTTAACAACACACTATATGCCTCTCAAAAAAATCCACGTTAATTTCATGTTAGAAATTTGTTACTATAGATTATTTTCAATTTCCAAGAGATGCAATTCAGTGTATGTCGTAATCTTACTTTTTGTTCTGCATCACAGTAAATTACGTGATCATTGTGCAAATTATATTTATGGGCAATTCCATACCAACTAGGACAAAAGAGAAGAATTTCAAATCAATTTTACACTTTCTATTTTGTTTTTATTTGAAAGATAATAATCCTAAATTGCAAGGATTTAATTTGGAATCATCATAACAGACAAATTTTGTTCTTCAATAGCCCTAGTGAAGTTGGTACTCTTGCACGTTTGATTGTTCTAATAGAATTGTTAAAATTGGCCAACAATTTATTTAAGCTCCATGACAAATAAATTATTAACACTTTTTTAGCTTTTAAACAATCAAAAAGAGTTCATACTTCGTAAATATATTCAAAAAATCCATAAAAATGTACATCAAAGGCTTACTTGTAGCTCATTAATTCTACGTCAGATTTTCCATAATGTCCGTAACGTTTTTATGCATGTGTAGCCGTTACGGACATTACATTTTGTTGTTACGGACATTACACAGAAAAAAATATTTCATTTAGACACAATTTTTGTCTTTAAAGTCTTCAAATGTGAGAGGGAGTTAGCACTAACTACCAGTATTGCCTATACTCTCTCTATTTGACTCCCAAAGGTAACAAATATAAAATAATTCCCTTTCATGGCACATTTCAGTGGATTTTGTAATGTTTTAACAACAAAAAACCTTATAATTAAAACAATTGATGTTGAAAGGCAATATGTATGCACCTTAAGGTTGTTTCAGAGTTACTCATAATATCTATGTAAAATGAGCAGTTTCACAGATACTTTTCCTGAGAATTTTGGGCAAGAAGTATAAAAAATGTAATGTCCGTAATGTTCTGTGTTATTGGGTTTTTCAGCAAATATTGACATCCTTTACTAATTTAAAGACATGTTTGCTTTGTTTGAAAAGCATTTTTACAGAGAAAATTGTTATATATGCCAAACGCAATGCCAGTAAACATGATCCTGATCTGTAATTTTTCAAAGTTGTTCGAAAATATGTCTGTTTACATCCTTAAAAATGCAAGCATTTAAGTGAAAAGTAATGAATTTAAGGGGTCAATTTCAAACTCTAGTTAAAAAGAGTGTTGTAATTTAAATTAGATTGTATTTTGAAGAAGAGGGATCATACTTTATATCTGAAGTGGAAATTTGACCAATAATTTATTTTCAACATTAAAAAATGATATTCTTGATATTCCAAATTCAGAGCGTAATGTCCGTAACGTTTTTGGCGTAATGTCCGTAATGGTAAAACGGGGGTGTTGCAGCGCCTGGTCAATAGCTAACTATAAGTTTTGTTCATAATTTGGAAGAATGTATTATTGGGTACAACTTTATATGAAAATAAGATTCATCTCATGAAAGAATTCAGAGAGTTTTCCAAGATGTCTCACTCTATAAATGTCTTGTCGTTTTTGCGTAATGTCCGTAACACAAAGTTTGACGACCTGTACATAAAAAATGTGAGTTGTTTAATTTATGGAAACTGGATAATATTAATTTAAAGCCTCAAGCGTGGTCTTCAAAACTAGCTAATAACATTTGCTCAAGTTTTTTCTAAGAGTGCCTGGGAGGTACTTGAAAGTAAAAAGAATGCTCCCAAATGTAATGTCCGTAATGGTGGCATTGCCCTTATACATATTCTTTTTTAGGTCTTTTCAAGTTGATTTTGATGGTAAATGAGTCAATTGAATACCCAGTTTGATCCCACAACTTACGACGCATTGCGTTGATTGGTATGGCTGTCTGGGTTCTGCTGTCTATATGTATGGGCGTTCCAGAAAATTATTTTTGTTGAAAAGATTTGGTTTTAAGGGACCAAAAAGTACCAAATGAATTTTCTTTATTTTTTCCATTTTTGTCTCGCCTGAAAATTTTCAGAAGAGATATACCGAGTGAGTCAAAAAAACTGCAATAGTTAAATGAAAGCCATATTTTAAGAACAAGAGATATCATGAACATGAAAAGTATATATCTACATAGATCATAGATTTACCTTTAAAATGGTGAAAAAATGGGGAAAATTGATAAAGGCGTCGCAGAGATACACTTATTTGAAAAGGAAGGCATAAAAACAGCTCTGTCCAAATGTCGTGCATATGTTTTATTAGTGGAGGACACAATTGTGACATTATCTTTTCTCTTTTG
>JXSR01S005281.1:43781-60497 GCA_000969725.1 Ophiothrix spiculata | reverse complement strand
CCCCCCAATCCAGATCAATTTTTTTCCCAGGTGCCTGCGACCTTTGACACAGCCTCCCAGTCTCTTTCACACTCTGTCGACTTCCGAACACAGTAATCCATGGTCAATGTGAGACTTGTGCGCAGTCTAAAGCTTATTTACATCACACGCTGCAAGTCGGAGTACATGAAAAGTGCAAATTGTCCTATTTGAATCAAATTGTTGAGTTGGAAACTGAAAACAGATTAGAATTGCAATCACAAAGAACCATGGCGAGATCAGCAAACTCGCCGTTTTATTTAGGGTTTGATTTTAGTACTCAACAGGTAAGTTTTCTCATGATTAATATCTGTCGTTTGGTGTCCATATTTGCCATAACTTAATAAGCATGATGATGATAAGGCTGGCCTGTGGTAAATGTTTTTGTTTACCACGTTGTAGAATACGACACACTATAACTAGCTTGCATGCTTTCCATGAGAAAATATAAGTGACTTTTTAAATCTTGTCACAGAGACTGAATACGTATATAACCATTAAAAGGGGCAATTCATGATCCACTTTTCACCCTCAAGGTCACCTCTATCAAAATTGAGTTTTTTAGCTTATAAGAATCCTCAACTGGTATATGTTATGATCCCCAAACCATTCTTTCAAATGTGCTTGCATTTTTGAGAAAAGTGAGAAAATGTGCCATTTTCTAAAATTGTTCATTTTAAACTTGTTAGATTTTATTGTCAGGGCCCCGACAGTAATTACAATACAGTAGCCTATATATTCTGTCGGACGCAGTTGTTGAATTTGGCGTACTCAGCCCTTGTTACTGGCGTGAAACTTACTGTGCGATGTCTATGGAGTGAACCAATATTTCCACAATATTTCATGTTTCCGCTCTGATTCATTAATATTTACTTACAATAAAGATGAAAGACACAATTTTGAACAATATCAAAGTAAGAAAGGGGTTGATTCAAAAATTAATTTAGCTGAAAATGTAAATTTTGTAGACTTTTTCATTGACCTCCAATGCAATGTTTCACGCCAGGGAGTAACATGGAACAGCCTCAATTGACCAATCAGAGAACAGGATTCTAGTTTGTGACATCAGTGCGTCCAACAGAATATAAGCTATGGGAATTTTCAAAATGCTGAAAAGCTTGTAACTTGGAAACGAATGGTCGGAATCAAGTGAAATTTTCAGTATATATTTATAGTGTACTATTCTTTTTATTTAGCTAGAAAAGAGGTGAGGTTTTTGTCACATCAAAATCATGAATTGCACCTTTAAAGATCAGATCAATATTTAATTGGGAGATTTTCAAAAGGACCCAATAAAATCAATCAGATAGTGAATAGGTTACACATTACTCAGCGGGGCACTTGAGCTTCAATTAGATCAATACCACTGTCTCTAGTAATAAATACCTGTATTTTAACAAGTTTAAAATGAACAATTTTCAATAAAATGTCAAAAAAGCAAAAAAAATGTAGCTCTTAGAGACATGCTTAGACTTCCAGACAAAACTCCAAACTTTATTTTCACCCTATTAAGATTAGATATGATCCACCAGAACTTTCACAAGAGGCCAACAAAAACCGGGGTCAGCTGAGGTCATTTGAAGAAAGTGGACAGAAAATTGCAGATGCCAGCTGTTCATTGGTCAGAAGCTGAATCAGTCTCTTAAGCATCTCTTAAAACTTGCTCATGTGGAAAATATTTTATCCTTGACAAGTCATATTGTGTACGATTCTTTCTGCTTTTGCAGATAGTGATTTTTCCCCGTTTTTGGTTGATCTTTTTTAAAGTATGGATTATTTAGATGATCGAGTACCTCATTCTTGTCAAGGAACGTTTTCTCCTCCCTATTCGATGGTCAAATTGTTTTGTCCTTTTTCCAATTTTTTGAAATCATGACTTTGGACTTCGAAAATCTTGCCAAATGTTAACCTCGATTCTCTCAGGCCTATGTAGATGTATAGTACATCGGAATAGGCCTGTGTTGAGGCTAGATAAGGCTGAGTTATGAAAAGCATTTGCGCTGAATTCATGAACTCGGTCATTGTCAGTAGCGGACCACGGCAGCCATTACAGTTTGACAGTTCTTCCTATACAACGCATGCATTCTCATGGGCTAAAATTAGCCCATGACTAGCGGACCACAGCTTAAAGTTTTGGAGAGATATGAAAGTATCTTAGACTAAGTATGCCATAATAACTATACACAGTAACGTATCTAGCGGCTTTGAAATACAAAATTACCCATCGGTTTAGCCAGGATTTGAAATCAGGGTGTCCAAACACAAAAGGCTGGGGGTCCAGGGGGCAGCTACATTGAAGACAATTCGTTCGTACCCTCTCTGTGGGGAAGACGCAAATTCATAGTTAGGAATAGGGGGCAGCCCTTCAAATTGCTGAAATCTTAAGAGCTCCAGGGGTTCAGCAATTTGAATGGCTCAGGAGAGGCATTTCTGACATCAAATTCAACTATTTTACTTAAATAGCAATTTTGCTCAAGAAGGGCCTTTTTAGACATGAAATGCAACTATTAACAAGAATACAGATAGAAAACAATAGTTACTTCACTTGCTTTATATTAAAAAAACCTGTTTCATTGCCATATGCTATGAAAAAAGAAGACTTTTGTGCTGAGGTTTCGGCTTTTTTTAAGGATTAAACCTTACAAAATGCATTTCAGAGGTCAAGGTCAATGAGTACAAAGTAAATAATACACATTGAAATGGGACCCTACAACTTTAAAGGTGCAATTCATGATTTTCTAGCTCAATAAAAAGAAGAGTACAACCTAATTATATACTGAAAATTTCACTTGATTCCGGCCATCCGTTTCCAAGTTACAAGCTTTTCAGCATTTTGAAAATCCCCAGCATAGACTACTGTGTTGTAATTACTGTCGGGGCCCCGACAATAATTAGAAAATGACACATTTTCTCTTTTTTCTCAAAAATGCAAGCACATATGAAAGAATGGTTTGGGGATCGTAACATATACCACTTGAGGATTCTTATAAGCTAAAACAATCAAATTTGATAGAGGTGACCTTGAAGGTGAAAAGTGGATCATGAATTGCCCCTTAAATATATGAATGTTCAATCAATTTTTCGGTGGTCTTCTAAAGGCGACAAGGCTGCTGCTGGAAGTTTGCAAGCGCACGGTCAAACTGAAATTGTTAGATTGGGATCTTGGCATAAGAAACCCTGATAAGCTTGACTAAGGCAGGAAGCTCCATGCTCATTCTGATTTTGATTTAATCCTATTTTGGCATGTGAATATGCGCTCTGCTTCTGCATTGCCAACTAAGATGCAGAGAGCAAGGGTGAACAACCGGAACATGCCTGAAAGAGAAGAAGAAATGAAATAAAAATAAGAATATTAACATAGCAATAAACATGTTTTTTTTAAGCCAGAGCTCAATTTTACATTTCATATAATTCATATAATTCCAATACTTTTTTTCTTGGTGCAAGTAAAATTTCTACTCTGTACTTGCACATGTAAGTTTTCAATCACAATATTAGTCAACGTAGTGTATTGTGATTTGTACATGTATAACAAAACTCATTACTCACTGTTTAAGGTTCTTCTCTTTTCAAATCTCAAAACCATTTGTTTGGAAATTCACAATGAGTTATCATTGTTTACATTTGTTTACAGTACACTGAGGCATTTTCAGCAGGGTCCAAGGCTCCAAGCAGATAGAAGTGCTATACACTAATAAACACTTGAATATCATTGGCGTAGCCAGGGGTGTGCGGAAGGGGCGTTGCCACCCTGGGGTCTACACAAAAAATTGAAAAAAGAAACTTAAAACAATAGGAAAACAACGAAAAAAGGATGCAGTAGTCCTAATTACTGCTAATAAATACATTTGGCGACCCGTCCAATATTGGCGGACCCCTTGATCCGTCGCCGTTTTGGACTAGGTTTTTTGCGCACCCCGGGGTACGCAATCCTGGCTACGCATATGAATATTTTGCGGTTCCAAAGATTGGTTCCCCCAAACATAACCTCCATCAATTCACCCGGTCGACCATCATTATCATCCAAGTGGTGGTTGAATACTTCCCTTTTGAATGGCAGGAACTCTCCAACGCATTCCTGTGTGTTTACTAAGGGATCAAACATTTGGCCACTGCTGTTACTTTTCTGTTCTCCGTAATAATCCAGAAGATAGGTCAAATGGTCCACTCCCCAGTACTTAAGGGGCATTGGACAAGTTCAGCATCATCCCCAAACTTTTTCCCAAACATTTTGAAATTTTTGCATCATTTGAAGTATAATGACATCATGCAAAGTTTCATTGTCAAATTCAAACCCTATATATCAAAATCTTTAGATATTCTCTTATTTCTAATTATCGTTGTCGACAACGATAAATACTGCCCTCTATAGTTGAATTTCCAGAATTGGCCTTTTCAGGATATCTAATGAAAATTTCTTTTGATTTTTCTGCAATCTATGATGTGAAAGGACTGTTTTACAAACAAATCTTTGGCTCTTTCTCATTGTATAGTGTCAAGAAATACGTTTAGAGAATAGCCTCATACCCAAAATCAACAAATAAAATAAAATTCAAATTTTTGAATTTTTTGAAGGTTTTGATCAAAATATTCCCGATATCTGGTAATTGACTGTTATTTTCTAACAAAGGAAGTGTAAATCATCCACAAATAAAATTTCAAAATTTTGTCCAATGTCCCTTTAAGCTGATCCTCCCCCAGATTGTAATATGCAGCAGGGTCAAAGATCGGCAATGAATGTAATTATTTATACTATAAGATCTAAACATTTTTTTTTTGGCTTAATGATGTTTACTTTTTCTGTTATGAACTTATTGCCTTTGGTTGTATTAAATTTGGGATCCCAAATTTAATTCCGCATGGTTGAGAATGGTACCCATCGATCCAAGTAGTAAAACAAGGTTTTGGCAAAATACACTTGGAAAAAATACTTTAAACACCATCTGATAATCGGTGTTGAAGGTATTCCTTTAGAGTGATGCGCATAGTGTAACATTTATCCGTGTTCAACTTCATGTTCCATAACTCAGACCCACTGTATGCAGTGGGGTTTAAACCCCACCCTTTTTATTTTAACCCCACCCTTTTTATCCAGACACCCTTTATACTGAACGTTTTCTGATCCCACCCTTTTTAGAAACTTGGATCAGTTTTTCATACTGATGGGGGGGTGGGGGTACTGAATTCCCCTCACTTTGGTTTACTGATTAAACCTAGCTTGGCAATGTAGAAAACATAAATGGTGACAAAAAATGTTATCACAATGATGATATGCTCATTCTGATTCTTTGGGGTTTTCAACATAATTTCAATTTTAGTCAAAGGGTAAGAAGCCCTCCCTTTTTATTTCAGACCTACCCTTTTTATCAAGGCACACTTTTTACTAGAAATTATCTGAACCCCACCCTTTGACATTTTTTTGGATTTTTCTAGACCCACCCTTTCTAAAGCGTGTCGTGCATACAGTGAGACCACTGATGTAACTTGTCATGATCTTGTTGGAGTGCTATGGCATCATCCTTTGAAGACACAGGGCGATAGATGAGGCAATCATCTGGGAATAGCCGAAGATGCGATGTTATGCCAGTTGGTATATCGTTAATGAACGACAAGAATAATAAGGGGCCTAGTACTGTGCCCTGTGGGACCCCTGATGATACTGGGCCCACTCAGATGATGCACCATCGACAACTGCAGTGGTCACCACTGGTGGGATCTGCAGTTGGGTATCTAGAAGGTCCTAGATCTGATATCATAGACACATCTTATGCGGCCATCTTTCAATGAGGAAATAGTTGTTGTATTTTGCTTTTTGGACTTGATGAAAGACCAGAAGGATTTGTTTGATTTATCACTCTCATTAAACATGTTATCTCCAAGTCTTATTTTCTTCTGAGTTGTTTTCTGAAATTCACGAAAACTTTGCCAGTCTTTGGGTTTATTGGAAATACAAGCTTTCTTATAGAAACGTTGCTTCTTTCTGCTCATTCATTTCACTTCTCTAGTAATCCATGGTTTTTTATGAGTTGCAGAAGTAGCTCTTGAAGGAATGTGTTATTCCATAAAGTTCAGTCGGTTATTTTGGTTTTGAGCATATACCAGTTTGTTTGAACACAGTGTGAATTCGAGTTAACACAGACCTGTTGGAAGCACAACATATCACCTTCAAGTTTTCCATGTCAGCTTTGCCATACAAGTAAACCTTCCTAGAAGCATTTTTTGTTGAGCTTAGGCTTAAAGTTGAGGTCAATAGTCACAATTTCATGGTCGCTGATGCCAGACGACACTTTACAAATCTCAATGAAGTTAGGGTGCATGTTCTGAGCACCTTCTGAAATTCTGGTGTGTTCTGTGACAAGTTGGTGTAGAAAAAGCTCATTGCAAATCTCTAATAATGTGGAGCAATTTCTGCCTTCAGTTGGATATGGTTTAACACAGCGTTGCTCCAATCTATGTCACCAAGGTTGAAATCACCAGCAACAATAAAGATGGCATTCTTATGGTTTGATTGAATCTCCAAGAACGAGTCTGCAAGTTCCTGTAACTGAGTATTGGTGGATGGTGAGCGAGGAGGTCTATAAAAGGAACTAACAAAAAGTGGTTTGCATCCTTCTACATACATGTAGTTCAATCTGAATTGGCGAGTGGTTGAAATTAGTAAGGTTTCCGTCGATATGCCTATGTTGACATAAATGTCGACATAAAGCATATCTCGACATGTCGACATGAATTCTCATTTGTCGATATGTCGACAAATTGGGCAAGTAAAATTCCATAAAAAAACTGATATATTACTGGCTCTTTATTAGCAGCTGAGCTTCAAAGTGTTGCATAAATACAGCTTAGATAATTTAATACTTATAAGTTGCTCGTAATATACACCCGTTTTTAAAGTTATTAACAATGGTTTACAACAAAAAAGTTACAAAATATCAATTTTATATCATCCATCTTGTCGTATGCAGAAAGAACTATTATTACTACATTTAAAGCAATACTATAAGATTTTGGTCAAAAATGTTTTATCTTAAAAACAGCATAAACTGAAGGAATGCGACTATCTGAAACCATTTTACAAGTGTATTTTGTCAAAAAATTGTTTGCCACCAAAAAATGGAAAAAAAGCACACGCATGCTTTCCTATACAAATACATGTGGTATTAAATGCGGGATCCCGAATTTAATACAACAAATGGCAATAACTAAAAAAGTAAGTTTACATGTTTAAGCCAAATCATTTGGAGAGTCTACCCAAAACAAACCCAATAAGCTAAAAAAAATCAAAAGTCATGGCTGACAGGGGGCGCTTCATTTTTAACACTTTATAGTATTGCTTTTAAGGTAAGTCTATGTCTGAAACGGGTTATTAAATATGTAAACAATTTTGTTTTTTTCCTGCAAAACTCTTTGATATCGACTTCATGTCGACACATATGCCGACGTCAACAACGAATTATTTGCGACATGTCGACATGAAAAAACATTTTCGACAGAAACCTTACTGATCAGAATGTTCCAATTTGTGCAATTTGCTTTGTTAAATTAATTTAAATCTTGTTTCTTTACTTCCAGATTAAAGTGCTTGCTATCAATGACAACCTTGAAGTGGTATACACCTCTGCTGTGCAGTTTGATACTGATTTACCTCAATATAGGTAAGATTTTAAAGATGATAAAGAGGTCAGATGTTAAACATGACAATTTTTATTTATTTCCACACAAGAGAAAATTGTTCCTTTGATAAACACAACAACATTAATTTAGTCTGACCAATATCTCTACTTAGGCCTAAAAAAATTGTTTGATTGGCGTAACATAGAAAAAAAAAAGGGTAGGTAGGGCGGATTTTTTTTTTAAAGTCTATGTTTCATATACAAGAACACAAAATATACGACACATATACAAAAAGATCTTTACTTTTTCTGTAACACATCTTTTATTTGTCATTTTGAATGTCCCGCAAGCCATATATTGAGGCCCCTATGAATCGATTCCCATCAAATTTGGAATTTGGAGGTTTTTTACCATGCTCAAAAAAAAAAATATTTAGGGTCGGTGTTATAAAATAGGGTCGGTCGGGTTACGCCAATCAAACAATTATTTTTTTAGGCCTTATGGTCTGTGATAACCATCGCTTTGGAATAGTTTTTGCTCTGTAACGCAGCAACTTAATGTGGTTTTAGAGTAGCTGTCGTTGCGGCACACGACGTTGTGGCAGACGACCAAACATTTGCAATTTATAGTTGTTGTACAGTAGCACTACACATTTGCATATTGTTGCAATGGTCTGTCGCAAGTAAAAGTTGAATTTATTCCAACTCAAAATATTGTGTTGTTGCTACCAGCACGACAGGGTAATCTATATATTGGCTTGTCGTACGGCAAGGAGATGCGACAAGGTCGAGTTTGCGCATTTAGAATGGTACGACCACACGACAGGCAAGTCTGAAACCAGTTTAAAAATCAATTCCATGTTAAAGGTGTAAGTTCCGATTACATTCTCATCCCCAGGGGTCAAGTGGAAGTAGTATATTAAAGCTAATATTTTTCTGATTATAAATCTATTAATTCACCTTAAAATTCTCTATAGTTTGGAGATATGGCATAAAATGTAAAATATTTGAAAAAATAAGACACAAGATACAAATCAAAAAATTTAGAAAATCAACCCTAGACATTGGTTTCTAGATTCTAAAAAGTAATTTAGTTCTAATTTTTACTTTTAAGCAAGTTTTAGTTAGGCTATCAAACAATTTAAGTGCTGAAATACATACTTTGGACTTAGGAACACATTTATACACTTTGGCCAAAAACTGACACTATTATCGTGTTCAGAATGTAAATTCGTTTCTCTGAAAATATTAACTTTTTATGTAGGGTTAAACAAACAATTGGTGAGTCACAGAGGAAAAACTTTGCCAACATTGATTGGCTGACACTAGCCTTAACCCTAAAGCTTCCAAAGGTTACAAAAAGCTACAAGAGCAAATCACCAAAATCGCCTAAGTCCGAATACGTCATAGACGGGGGTCCTATATGAGCACGAAATCGCTGCCTAGGCAGCGCCCCTCAGGTGGCTTGGTATAGGTGGACATAGGATTGGGATGCGAGAGGTCCTTGGTTCAAGCCCTGGTGGAAACCACCAATGTTTGACACCTTTATTTCCAAGGAGATAGGCTGAGAACGAAAAGGGGTTGGTAGGAGGTTAGGGTTAATGGATCTTCAGTCCAAACTTACTTTGCTTCTGCAGGTTTATCTTTTATCTAACTGGTAAGCTTATATTTTTAACGAAATACAAGAAAGCAAGTTCGATTTTGATGACACTTCGTATTTGGGTCGTGGTGGGGACCCATTATTATTATTATTATTGCTAATAATATTAATCTTTGAGGCAAAAAACATTGCTCACAGTTCATTTTCTCTGAATATAGTTAGCATGAAAGTTAAGAACCTCATAGACAAGATCCTTGTAATTCTAGTTAATCTTTGTTGTCAATTTTGATTTCTTATAAAAAACTAGAACACAAGGAGGGTGTCACATCAAAGAGGACAAGTTGACGATTACTTCACCAACCATCATGTGGGTAGAAGCTTTAGATCTCTTGCTGGACAAGATGAAAGCTGACAAGTTTGACTTCAACAAAGTTGCTGCACTCTCTGGGTCTGGTCAGGTGAGTCCATTGGGTTAACCCTCTGACATTATGGGCTTGGGATACCATCATGTGGGTAGAAGCTTTAGATCTCTTGCTGGACAAGATGAAAGCTGACAAGTTTGACTTCAACAAAGTTGCTGCACTCTCTGGGTCTGGCCAGGTGAGTCCATTGGGTGAACCCTCCGACATTATGGGCTTGGGATTACTTCCCCAGCCATTGTGTGAGTAGAAGCTTTAGATCTCTTGCTGGACAAGATGAAAGCTGACAAGTTTGACTTCAACAAAGTTGCTGCACTCTCTGGGTCTGGTCAAGTGAGTCCATCGGGTGAACCCTCTGTCATTATGGGCTTGGGATTACTTCCCCAACCATCATGTGAGTAAAAGCTTTAGATCTCTTGCTGGACAAGATGAAAGCTGACAAGTTTGACTTCAACAAAGTTGCTGCACTCTCTTGGTCTGGTCAGGTGAGTCCATCGGGTGAACCCTCTGACATTATGGGCTTGGGATTACTTCCCCAGCCATCGTGTGGGTAGAAGCTTTAGATCTCTTACTGGACAAGATGAAAGCTGACAAGTTTGACTTCAACAAAGTTGTTGCACTCTCTGGGTCTGGTCAGGTGAGTCCATCGGGTGAACCCTCTGACATTATGGGCTTGGGATTACTTCCCCAGCCATCATGTGGGTAGAAGCTTTAGATCTCTTGCTGGACAAGATGAAATCTGACAAGTTTGACTTCAACAAAGTTGCTGCACTCTCTGGGTCTGGTCAGGTGAGTCCATCGGGTGAACCCTCTGACATTATGGGCTTGGTATTGCAGCCCCAGCAATTGTGTGAGTAGAAACTTTAGATCTCTTGTTGGACAAGATGAAAACTGACAATTTTGATTTCAACAAAGTTGCCGCACTCTCTGGGTCTAGTCAGGTGAGTCCATCGGGTGAACCCTCTGACATGGGCTTGGGATTACTTCCCCAACCATCATGTGGGTAGAAGCTTTAGATCTCTTGCTGGACAAGATGAAAGCTGACAAGTTTGACTTCAACAAAGTTGCTCACTCTCTGGGTCTGGTCAGGTGAGTCCATCGGATGAACCCTCTGACATTATGGGCTTGGGATTACTTCCCCAGCCATTGTTAGGGGAATTCATACATAGGTCAAACGATGGCGCCCTTCGTTTCAAAAAGTGTGCACTATGTCAAAGATAAAATGTTGTGTAAGTCTATGGAGAAAATGTTTAAATTCAAATTATCTTTTTAAATTCTGTCAATTGATGTGAATATATGGTTGTGTTTGTAAATAACTGATTAACAACATACACTCAGATAGAGATCATGAAAGTGACGCTTTAAGAAGCTAAAAGGGTTTATATTTTGCATTGATCTCTATGGGAAATGGGTTGTCAGCCATCTTGGTGGACATGATGGGCATATTTTTTGGGGAATTTGACAAAATCTTCTTTTTGATGTAACTTTGAAATAACTTAACCTAGAGAGGTGGTTCAAATGTCATTTTGTTGACAATTTTGTCATCTTTAATTTGAAATCACTTTTAAGAAAATATTTTCAATTTGAAAATTTTACGATTTAGCCTACCATTGTGTGGGTAGAAGTTTTAGATCTCTTGCTGGACAAGATGAAAGCTGACAAGTTTGACTTCAACAAAGTTGCTGCACTCTCTGGGTCTGGTCAGGTGAGTCCATTGGGTGAACCCTCTGACATTATGGACTTGGGATTACTTCCCCAACCATCATGTGGGTAGAAGCTTTAGATCTCCTGCTGGACAAGATGAAAGCTGACAAGTTTGACTTCAACAAAGTTGCTGCACTCTCTGGGTCTGGTCAGGTGACTCCACAGGGTACACCTTCTCAATTTTTAGAATTGCAGTCCCTTGAGCAACTGCTATTTTGTCATCTGCTTTGAATAAGGCCTAATTATAACAGGAAGCTCGAGTTTTGCTTTCTCTTGTTTTAATCTTTTAAAGGTGTAGGTTCCGATCACAATCTCAAATTAAAGCTCATATTGTGGTACCTGCCTGAAAAGGATACATTTGCAAAACATGATATTATGTATCACTAAGGCGCTGGAGCACAATTAGGTAATAACTTTGTGTGGCCGGTCGCAACCTGGCCACATCCTTGATTTTCCAAGATAGCAACCTTAGGTTTGATTATGCACCTCTAAATAATTTCAAGACATGTAATGAATATTTTAAAATAATTTTGAGGTGACAAATCAAGCCTACGGTCAACATTTTGGAAAATCAAGGCTGTGGCCAGGTTGCGGCCAGCCGCGCAAAGTTGTGGCCTAATTGTGCTTCAACGATTTAAAAATCAACCTCCAGTTTTCTTCTTTTTTTTCAGCAACATGGCAGTGTTTATTGGAAGACAAACGCCAGGTCACTGATACAAGATTTACGATCCAATCAAGAACTCCATGTCCAGCTAAAGGTATTATTTTCATTCAACTCCTACCAAATGTTATTGTATTTGTGTATATTGTCAGTCATCTAGTACAGTGATTCTCAACTAGCGTTTTTTGTGCCAAAAGTGACGCTTTGACTAGTTCTGATTGATGCTTTGGATCCCCTTTAAAACAAAGAAAAACAATGGTGCATTTGGCGCTTAACCTTACAATTTTCGCATTTATGTGGCGCATTGTAAGAACTAGTTGAGAATCCCTGATGTAGTAGTTCTAGTAAAATGATTTATGTATTCAAACACACTACAGAGTTGTTCATCACAAATCAACAACGATGCATCCATTGTCCACATATTTTTATTGTGCAAAGGTGGCTTTAACCACCCAGGCATAATAAAAATGTACATCGGTTGCATAGTTTTTGATTTTTGATGAATAACTTTGTAGCATGTTTACAAATGAAAATCTTTCTGAAATCGTATAGAGTGAAATTTAATTTTAAATGTTTCAGCTTATCCGATAGAGCAGAATCTAAAGCATAATGCCACTTTCTGAATATGTGATGGCTCACCCCGAAAGGGGGGACTTTTCAGATGATATCAATTTTCATTTTATCATTTCATTAGTTGCAACATTTTCTAAGCTTTAAAATGACACCTTATTTGTTGAAATTGATCAAGGCGATCCAATTTTACAATAGAAAATCTGCTGCAAATTCTGATTATTTTCTTTATTTTTTGCTTCTTATTTTCATCATTTTCTTGAAAAGTATTCTGTCGCAAAGTCCCCCTTTTCGGGGTGAGGCATCACATATTTGTTGCTTTGCTGCTTTCAAATGTTCCCAAGCACCGGGCTTTACACATATTCAATACCTGCCGCGCGATGAACAGTGCGCCGTTTTATACATACTGTGTAAACGCACTTACGTGAATGCTATGCCATGCGTAATGCACTAATTTTAATATCAACTGTGGGTTCATCACAAATCAACAACAGTACGCTCCTGTATAAAGAGATATGGTAAGTTGTTGGAAGAAATGATTGAACCAAATTCTGAGCTTGTCATTACAATTAATGAAGTCCGTACCAGATTGTTGTGTCTTTGGCAAAGGCCAATTTTTAGCATTTAATTTCAATTTGGGTTAATTTTTAAATTTTTGTATTGGCTCAACAGGTTTTTGAAAATAAGTGATAAAAATGTCTTTTTATCCCCTGGCTTTACCAAGAAGGGGGTTATTGTGACAGCAAAAACATGTGCTATGAGGCATGCTACTTGCTGCATATGCTCCGGTTTGGTTAGGCAAATTTAAATTTTTCAGCTGTATCTTGCAAATGATATTTGGTAAGTGGGTGAGGCTTAGTACAAAGATTTCCTGCCACGATTTGAGTGCAAAAAATGTGTTAATTAAAGGAGCATGGTCCAATTGCTTCAACATTTTTTCAAAGTTTATGAGATTTTGTTACCAAAACATTTCATTTATTTATTATTTTCATTTCATTGCTCATATTTTTCTTATAATCCATGCGAAATTTCACAGCTGAGTTATGTTCCGTTTTTGAGATATGAAAATGTGTCAAATTATGGTAACCATAATTGATTTTACTCAGTAATAACATATAGGTGGCTCTAGATAAAAAATGGCCCATAAAATCAAAACGGTTTGACCAATTCATCTGGAATTTGAAACTTAAATCTCTTCAGTGATCATCTTTCATACGACATTGAAAACTAGGTTGTTAAAAATTGGACCAAGCTCCTTTTAATGCACTATGTAGATTTATTTATGTTAGAATTAAAGTTCATATGTGTTGGTAATTAACCAATCCATAATATTTAAGGTTTGGATCACAACACATAGATTTACCTTGTTGGAAATTTGTCTATTTACATCAGGGTACTCAACCTACTCTCAACAAAGACAGGGGCTGCTACAAGTTACCAAATGTATATGACCCGTGTGTTATGTCATTGGCTAAGGTCAAGTCATTGCGGGAAACGGGTCATTTGGCTGAAGAAGTCTGCAGCGATAGCAGATGAAAATTTCCAACAAGGTAAATCCGTGTGTTGTGATCTAAAGCTTAAATATTATGGATTTTAGATTTATTTACCTTTAATAGTGCACTAATTTGATCTTCTTCCTGTAGGATTGTTTCAGTGTCAAGGATTCTCCAATATGGATGGATTCTAGCACCAGTCAGCAATGTCAGCGCCTAGAAGAAGCCGTAGGTGGAGCTCAAAATCTGGCCACCATAACAGGCTCAAGGGCGTACGAGGTAAAATATGGCGATTTCTCTGTCTTATCCTACATTGTAGGTACCACCTAATGCTGTTTTCATACTCATGTAGTTTTGTAGCTTTGTCGCTGCCTGACGTATATTCTTGGGGGTGCAGTTCCATTCTAGAAGCAACACATATATAAGGGTCAGAACAATCCCTTTTTCAGCATCGCTGGCACCCAAAGACCCCTCCTATTTTATAATCGCATATGCCCTAACCAAAGACCTCATATAAATTTTTATATTTTTCTCTCACCAAATGCCAAATTTCACTCACTGAATGAAAAAAGATCGTGCTCTCACCCAATGACCCCTCATTTTTAGACTAATGAGACCTCATATTTTTGTATTTTTCTCTCACCAGATGCCAAAAATCATGCTCTCACCCAATGACCTCTCATTTTTTTAGCTTGTGCTCTCACCGAATACCCCAGCCTGTCGGAGCACAGGCCTTATACACCCGTATCCATTTCAAATATGACTGTCCCCCTTCCCTGGGCATATATTTAGCAAAGACTTGTTGCTTACATGTTACTGCTAGCATGAGATGACGATATCGGCAAAATTTTGTTGCACGGCAAGATTTTTCAAGTTGAAATGAATGCAACTTTCAAAGGGACATGAAGCTGCAAAGCTACAAAAGTGTGAAATGAAGCAGACGTTAGAGCTACAAAGCCCTACATTTTTTCTATACCTATTCTTCAAATTTACACTTGCTGTACATATATGCATTAGCTTACAAAGATTTTCGTATTTGATATGCAGAGTGCCAAGGGATGATATACTTTAAATGGGATTATGTTCGCACTCGGTAACTTTTTAGTGAACCATTGGACTAGCAATCTGTTTTTTGGACTATCGAGCCTTTTAAGATATTATATTTTCCCCATTGAATTTTGTGTTTGGACTAATGAGAATTTGGACTAGCGAGCTGTTGGACTGGCAAGCTGTTCCCCGCACATTTGTACCAGTAATTAACTGATTCTGTTATAGTGTTATGTTGTACAGCTAGCTGAAATGAATCATATTTTTCAAAGCACCATTAGCTTTACAAATAAAATTTTAAAATTTTCATGTTATTACAGGCTCATTGTAATGATCTGAAAACATTAACAAAAATGTTGAAATTCTGCCCAAATTTCTTCCAGAGGTTTACAGGAAATCAAATTGCCAAAGTGTATGAAACTAACAAGGAAGCTTATGAAGCAACGGAGGTAAGATAGCCACTTGAAGCTTTATCTATAGCATACTCTAGTAATGGATTTGTAATATAACCGAGAATGCTGCTATTGAGTCATTTAACCCTAACAGAACCAGATCTCACTAAATCTCACTTTAGAAAATCATGAAAATGCGCTAAGTCCCGATATGTCATAGACGGGGGTTATATGCAGGGACCAAATCGCTGGCCGGGCAGCGTCTCCGCGGTGGCTTGCTACGGGTATGACTCGCTTGGGAAACGGGAGGTCACTGGTTCGAATCCTGGTGAAAACACGTATTTTTCAGCACCCTTCCCTTTTCGAGGAGATAGGCTAGAAATGAGAAAAGTTACATGATCAGTAAGGGTTAAGCGGTTTTCTCAGAGCTACCAAATCTCTAGTCCCAGAGCTGTGACCATGGACCATCATTAACTTTTATCATTGGCTATTGTAATTTCTGTAGGTCCTAGGTCACAGGAATAATGCGTAATACTTTACTGTAGAATCATTACAAACATAATTAAAACCCAAAGAAGAAATTTATCATCCAAAATCTAGACGTAAACAAAGTTGAGGTTTTCAAATTCGGAAACCCAATGTTACAACATACAAGGTAAGGTTAGGCCCAAAAATCACACATTTTGAATCTAAATGTTAACAAACCACCTATCATGAGATGCACAATACTCTCAAGGAGCTTACTAATTATAACATTTGTGAACAGCTTCAATATTTTGGCTGAATTTGAAGTGTGGACTTAGTCCTAAGATGGTATGTTACATGTACAGACATGCTTAAATGGCAGTTTTACTACATAGCATTTCCCATGACTTGACACTTAAGTCAAGCCATGGTGCCAGGACTACCAAATCTCCATTGATTTTCTTAAAAATTTAGTATTTGGTAGATTTATTTGTGCTAATAACAAATCTAAAATAAGATAAATAGGTCATCGTGCTCATCTTTGAGATACAGACATTTCAAAAAGTACATATTTTCCCCAAACTTCACTCGATCTACCACACAAAGTTTAGGGAAAGCTCCAAAAAGTCGATCATTATATTCTTTTAAAATAGTAAATGTTCCATTGATTTTTATAATTTTGACATATATGTTATAGCGTTTTTTGCACACTTCAAAATACTGAAATAAAAAAT